>MDKI01224526.1:0-12900 GCA_005239505.1 Nicotiana paniculata
TACGATATCTGGACTTAATCCTATATTACTTGTCGACCACGTACACTTGCGTGTGCATTGGGACACTACTCATACTCATCCAGCCATCCATCCAGCCACGAATTCCACTCATAGGGACACTACTGTACATATAAGTCCAAAAACACATGCTCAAACAACCAAAATCCCCGTGCTCAAGCTACAGTCAAAACTTGACCTCAAGTCCTCCAGATTGGCCCATCATCAAAATATCAAAATATCAAAATCACATCTCACACCTCATCCATGGAATATAAGCCGTCGATGCACAACCGATATCGAGCGCTAACATGCGCATACGAATGCGTGGAAGGAATTCAAAGAGTTACGATTTCAGTTGAATCAACCTCGCACGATAAGGAAAGAATGATGGGAAGTATATTCTAAATGCATTGTAGCCTCTCGAAGATAGGTATGGACATCATCATACCGATCTGCAAGACTCTACTAGACACTTACTCATAACTTATAGAACATATGAACCTAGAACTATGGTACCAACTTGTCACGACCCAAAATTCAACTAGTCATAATGGCACCTAACCCAACTCGCTAGGTAAGCCAATTAACAATTATCCAATTCCAATGAACTTTAACAAGACAATTAAGTAAAAGAAAATATCTAAATCCTATACATTTCCCAAGAACTGGTAATACAAATCATGAACTTCTAAGAATAAAATTTATAAAGCTAGTATGAAACCAATACAACATCTATTCGAAAGGTATATAAAAAAATTCTTATAATCTAAGGCTACCATGAACAAGAGGCAGCTACAACCGGAACGCAGGTACGTCTTCAATTCCAGCTCCCGACGATCACAACAACATCCAAAGTCTGCACGAAAGGTACAAAAGTGTAGTATGAGTACAACCAACTAAAAGTACTCAATAAATAACAAACCTAACCTTATGTTGAAAGTAGTGACGAGTTGGAACCAAGGTCGGATTCCAACGCCAATAGCCAACAACAGTTCATAACATGTAACAACCTAGCCATTCGTTCCGAGAGTTTAGCCTGTTTCCCCAATTTCAGCTTCATTGCTTGTGTGGTTCATATATTTTGTGTGGCATTGGGTTGGTTGACTCAGGTTCAGAGTGGTCGTGGTGAGAATTAAGGCACTTAGCCTCTAAAATGAGCTCAATAATTAGAAAAGTCAACCAAAATTGACTTATAGGTAAACGACCCTAGAATGCAGATTTTATGGCTCAGATAGCTTCGTTAGGTGATTTGGAGCATAGGAGTGTGTTCGGAATGTAGTTTTGAGGTCCAGTGTAGAATTAGGCTTGAATTGGCGAAAGTTAGTTTTTGGCGATTTATGGTCGGCAGTGGAAAATAGGCTATCGGGTTCGGAATGGAATTTTGGAAGTTGGAGCAGGTTCGTAGTGTCATTTTAGATGTGTGTGCAAATTTTCATATCATTCGGACGAAGTTTGGTTAGTTTCGACATCGTTGGTGAATTTCGGAAGTTTGAATTAGGCTTGAATCATGGGTTGATTTAGTGTTTTGATGTTATTTTGGGTGTTCCGAGAGTTTGACAAATCCGGGTGATCATTTATGACTTGTTTGTAATTTTGGTTGGGGTCCCGAGGGTCTCGGGTTGAGTGCGGATGGGTAACGGCATGATTTTTAGCATTTTGGAGTTGCTAGTGGGAAATTTCTGGTGTTTTTGCACCTGCGGATGGGGAACCGCAGATGCAATCCTGCAAAAGCGGACAGGGCTCCGCATATGCGGAAGTTGGCTGGGTCAGCAAGGTTGCAGGTGCGAGACTTGGACCGCACATGCGGAGTCGCAGGTGCGAAGGATTTGTCGCAGGTGCGGAAGTCCGGACTCAAGTCATTTTCGTAGGTGCACACCTGGGACCGCAGGTGTGAGTCCGCATGTGCGAGAAGAGGACCGCCGGTGCGGTCATCGCTGGGCAGAACCTATAAAAAGAACCCGTAGCGAATTTTGGCCATTCTTTCACCATTGTTGTTCGGGTTTGAAGCTTTTGAAGGGTTTTTAAAGAGGACAATTAATAGTTCTTCATAGAGGTAAGGATTTTGGACTTAAAACTCATTTATATGTGATTAAAGGTCGGATTAGTGGAGGATATTTGGGGAAAACAGTGCTAAAATAGGTAATTAGGGCTTGTGGTTTAGAGACCTTAAAATGGGAATTTGAAGGGACATTTGGACTCCGATTTCAGTGTTCTTGGTATGTATAAACTCGTGGGAAGATAAGGATTTTTTTGGTGTAAATTTCACCGAGTTCCGAGACATGATCCCGGGGGTCGAGTTTGACCAATTACGGGATTTTTGAGTATTTTGATAAATTTCAATTAGGGTTCATTCCTTGGCATATTATAATTATATACATCTGATTTTTGATAGATTTGGAGCACCCGGAGGCCGAACTTAGAGGAAAAGGCACTGCGGAATAGTATTTTAGCCGATTTTGAGGTAAGTAACGTTTCCAAACTTGGTTCTGAGGGTTAGAAACCCCGAGATAAATGATTTAAGACTATAATAGAGGTGACACGCATGCCAAGTGACAGGCGTGCGGGCGTGCATCGAGTATTTTGTGGCCTGGCTTATCCCATGGCACCGCTTAGTGATTATTCCCTGATGATATATGTGCTTCTATTAATGTGGTAAATGTGAACTTGATAGAATTCATGTTAAGTATAAATGCTAGGCTTCACGCCGAAGATGCTGAGACCCGAGTGGTCGTATATTACTGTCTCATTTTGTAATTATTTGATTTCATATACTCAGTCATGTTATAGTATATCACTTTATACCTCAGTCTCGGTATTGTTAATTATATGCATGTTTATCATTGTTTCAGGTTGATGGATGCATCGGTGATCCATGTGAGTGAGACTGAAGAGAAATGATTGAGTGGAGGCTGAGAGCCTGTTACTGATACAGTTATGAGATCGTACTGCACACCACATAGATACCTAAATCATGCCTTTGTTGGCTTGATATAGCGCTTAGTCCACTAGGGCCCCACCGGAGTCTTTACACCCCTACTGAGCGCGTTGATGTTGAGGGATGGATTTTCCCTGGGCGTGGATCGTGTCCAAAGTGGATGTTATGTGAGGGATGGATCGTCCCTGGACATGGATCTTGTCCGAGTGTTGTATTCTGGAGATGGACTTTCTCCGCGTGGCTGGATTGGCCTTTTTCCTCAGTACGGAGTGACTACGGTCGCCAATGATTATGTACATTCCGGGATGGACTCTTCCCTGGGCCTGAGAGCCATATAAGGTACTGAGTGGACTGCTGTGTGAGGGTTGTGAGCACTATGTGCATAGCCACACTGGTTTCATACATATATTTTATGATGGCATGTAGAGTATACTAGCATACTTGGCATATTTACTCATTCTGATAAACTATTAGCATGTCTAATTAAAGTATATATATTGCTTACTTAAATTCTGAGGTTTTGTCCGTCACTACCTCTCAGCCCATAGTCTGGGTTCGTTACTTCTGAGTTGGTGTATTCACGTTATTCCCTACACCTTGTGTGCAAATCCAGGTACACTTGGACCCAGTAGTGGATATTGAGCAGCTGTCAGAGTTTTCATTGGAGTTGTCGAGGTAGCAGCTGGCGATCGCGACCTCGCCTTTTCTTCCTTATTCCACCTGTTGCACTTATTTTGAGACTATGTTGTCTCTTTCTTCCTTCTTTTTTTTTTATATAGCAGCTCATGATTGACTGACACTGGATCTGAGGTTGGAAATATTAAATTTTTGTTTTAAATATTGTTTTTAAAACTTCAAACTCTTAGTATTATCATAACTTCGTTTAAAATTGTATTCTTACTGGGAATTGAATTTAGCTTAGAAACAAAGGGGTGGCTTGTCTGGTTCACGACAGGCACCATCACGACCCCAAAATTGGGTCGTGACAAGATGGTATCAGAGCGCTAGGTTAAATAGGTCTCACCAGTCATGAGCAGGTTTAGTAGAATCTTGTGGATTGGTACGGAGACATCTGTACTTATATTCGAGAGTCTACAGAACCCTTAGGAAAATTCCCACATTATTAAATTTAGTCGTGCGACTCTGTTCAATTCTGGAACTAAACGTTTATTGTTTATTCTCTCACATATGGTGAGGACTCGTGCTACTGATCATGGTGATTAGACACCAGCAGGACTAACTGGAGGTCGAGGTCGTGGCAGAGGGAGGGGTGCTTCTTGTTCAGCAGCCAGAGCAGTACCTGTGGACCCACCCAGTGGGAGAGGCTCAGACACCAGCAGTGCCCATTGTAATTTCGGGTCTTCAGGAGACCCTAGCCCAGATTTTGACGGTGTGCATTGGCCTGGCACAGGCCGTCGCCATGTCTACTACTGCTGATACTTCTCAGGCCGGGGGAGGCATTCAGACTCCAGCTGCCCGGACACCTGAGCAGGTTACTCAGGGGCTTCAGACACCGGGGACAGCTCAAGTCCAGCCAGTTGCCCCAGCCCAGGATTTTGTGGTCCCAGCTTTGGCAGATGACGAGCAGCGCAGGTTAGAGAGGTTTAGTAGACTCCAGCCTTCGATTTTTAGTGGTACTGAGGGCGAGGACGCGCAGAGAATTTTGGGCAAGTGTCAGAGGATCCTTCGCACAGCAGGGATATTGGAGGCTAGTGGGGTCTCATTTACTACCTTCATATTCGCAGGAGCTGCACTCGCTTGGTGAGAGGCCTATGAGAGGCGCAGGCCCACTGATGCAGCACCCTTACCTGGCTTCAGTTCTCCATTCTGTTCCTGGAGAAGTATATACCACAGTCCCGTAGGGAGTTCGAGTAGTTGCGCCAAGAGGACATGACTGTGACGCAGTATGAGAGGAGGTTCTCCAAGTTGGCCCGTCATGTTATTTGGCTAGTTCCCATGGATATGGAGAGGATCAGGAGGTTCGTTGATGGCCTCACTTATCAGCTTCAGATTTTTCTAACCAGGAAGAGGGTATCTAGCGCTTCTTTTGAGGAGGTGGTTGACATTGCCAGAGATATTGAGTCGGTTCGCCGCCAGGAGCGGATCGAGAAGGAGGCCAGGAGGTCTCGAGGATCTGGGAGTTTTGGTGAGGTTCCTTCAGGAGGGCAGCCTCAGCCCAGTAGAGGTCGTCCATACAGGCAGGATCAGCTAGGCCGCTCAGGTTATCGTGGTGAATTAGTTGGTCATGATTGTCACAGTTCGCATCAGGTGCACCCATCTTTCAGTGCCCTACCAGCTCAGAGTTCATCTTAGTCACCATCGGTTCAGAGTTCACCTATGCCTGCTTCTTCTAGTAGTTATCCTGGTGCTAGGGGTTCCCTTTAGTCCCCAATGCCATTCTCCGAGAGAGGTTGCTTTGAGTGTAGAGATGTGGGCCATATCAAGAGGTTTTTTCCCTGCCTTGCGAGAGGTAGTTATCAGCAGAGGAGTCAGCCCGCGATTTCAGACTCAGTATCTGCACCGCCTGCCCAGGCAGCTAGAGGTAGGGGTCAGGCAGGTAGGGGTCACCCTAGAGGGGGAGGTCGATCTGGTGGTGATCAGGCCCGATTTTATGCATTTTCAGTCAGACCGGATGAGATGACTTCTGATGCCGTGATCCCAGGTATTGTCTCAGTCTGTCACGAGAAGCTTCAGTTTTTAATCTCCTACCCCACCATGCCTGGCCCTTTATCTTACCTTAAGAAGAAAGAGGAGGTATGAAGCGTGGGACAGAATGCAAGAAGTTGATTCCGATTCTTCATATTCACATGTTCATCATATTTTAGCTTATTCTCTGGATACGCCCCGTGAATCTTTGGTTACATCTGTTCATGTGCTCGCCCTTGTGGGTGATGTTGTTGTTACAGACCATGTGTGTCAGTTGGGTGTGGTACCTATTAGGGTTATGGAGACCCGGGTGTGTGCATGGTAAGGTTAATCAGCGGTTGATGGCTTTTGGAACAATTCTTGGCACGTTCGAGGACAAACGTTTGTTTAAGAGGGGGAGAATGTAACGACCCAGTTGTTCGTTCCGAGAGTTTAGCCTGTTTCCCCTATTTCACCTTCATTGCTTGTGTGGTTCGTCTTTTGTGTGGCGTTGGGTTGGTTTACTCGGGTTCAGAGTGGTCGTGGTGAGAATTAAGGCACTTACCTCTAAAATGAGCTCAATAATTGGAATAGTCAACTGGGAGTTGACTTATAGGTAAATGACTTCAGAATGCGGATTTTATGGCTCGGATAGCTTCGTTAGACGATTTGGGACTTAGGAGTGTGTTCAGAATGTAGTTTTGTGGTCCGGTGTAGAATTAGGCTTGAATTGGCGAAAGTTAGTTTTTGGCGATTTTCAGTCGGCAGTGGAAAATAGGCTATCGGGGTCATAATGGAATTTCGGAAGTTGGAGCAGGTTTGTAGCATCATTTTGGATATGTGTCCAAATTTTCATATCATTCGGACGAGGTTTGGTTAGTTTCAGCATCGTTGGTGAATTTCGGAAGTTTGAATATCTTTAGGCTTGAATCATGGGTTGATTTGGTGTTTCGATGTTATTCTGGGTGTTCCGAGAGTTCGAGCAAGTCTGAGTGATCATTTATGACTTGTTTGTATTTTTGGTTGGGGTCCCAAGGGCCTCGGGTTGAGTGTGTATGGGTAACGGCATGATTTTTGGCATTTTGGAGTTGCTGGTAAGAAACTTTCTGGTGTTTCCGCACCTGCGGATGGGGAACCGCAGGTGCGAGCCCGCAGAAACGGACAGGGCTCCGCAGATGCCGAAGTTGGCTGGGTCAGCAAAGGTCGCAGGTGCAAGACTTGGACCGCACCTGCGGAGTCGCAGGTGCGGAAGTCCGAACTTAAGTCATTTTCGCAAGTGCGAGTCCGCAAGTGCGAGAAAAGGACCGTCGGTGCGGTCATCGCTGGGCAGAACATATAAAAAGAACCCTTAGCGAATTTTGGCCATTCTTTCACCATTGTTGTTTGGGTTTGAAGCTTTTGAAGGGTTTTTGAAGAGGGAAATCGATAGTTCTTCATTGAGGTAGGATTTTGGACTTAAAATTCGTTTATATATGATTAAAGGTCAGATTAGTGGTGGAGATTTGGGGAAGAACATTGCTAAAATAAGTAATTAGGGCTTGAGGTTTAGAGACCTTAAAGTGGGAATTTGAGGGGTCATTTGGACTCCGATTTCAGTGTTCTTGGTATGTATAGACTCGTGAGAGGATAAGGATTTTTGTGGTGTAAATTTTACCGTGTTCTGAGATGTGGGCCCGGAGGTCGGGTTTTACCAATTTCGGGATTTTTGAGTATTTTGATAAATTTCGATTAAGGTTCGTTCCTTGGCATATTATAATAATATACATCAGATTTTTGGTAGATTTGGAGCACTGGGAGGCCGAATTTAAAGGCACAGGCACTGCGAAATAGTATTTTAGCTGGTTTTGAGGTAAGTAACGTTTCCAAACTTGGTTATGAGGGTTCGAAACCCCGAGCTAAATGATTTATGACTATAATCGAGGTAACACGCATGCCAAGTGATGGGCGTGCAGGCGTGCACCGAGTATTTTGTGGCCTGGCTTATCCCATAGCACCGCTTAGTGATTATTCCCTAATGATATATGTGCTTCTGTTAATGTGGTAATTGTGAAACTGTTAGAAATCATGTTAAGTATAAATGCTAGGCTTCACGCCGAAAATTCTGAGAGCAGAGTGGTCGTATATTACTATTTCATTTTGTGATTATTTGATTTCATATATTCAGTCTTATTATAGCATATCACTTCATACCTCAGTCTCAGTATTCTTAATTATATGTATACTTATCATTGTTTTGAGTTGATGGATGTAACGGTGATCCATGTGAGTGAGACTGAAAAGCAATGACTGAGTGAGGCTGAGAGCCTTTTATTGAGACAGTTATGAGATCGTACTACACACCGCAGCGATACTTAAATCATGCCTTTGTTGCCTTGATATAGCGCTTGGGCCACTAGGGCCCTTCCGGAGTCTTTACACCCCAGTGAGCGCATTGATGTTGAGGGATGGATTTTCCCTATACATGGATCGTGTCCGAAGTGGATGTTATGTGAGGGATGAATTGGCCTTTTTCCTCAGTACAGAATGACTACGGTCACGAATGATTATGTACATTCCGGGATGGACTTTTCCCTGGGCCTGAGAGCCATATACGGTACTGAGTGGACTGATGTGTGAGGTTTGTTAGCACTATGTGCATAACCACACTGGTTTCATACATATATTTTATGATTGCATGTAGAGTATACTGGCATACTTGGCATATTTACTCATTCTGATAAATTGTTAGCATGTCTAATTTCTGTATACTGTTTACTGTAAATTATGAGGTTTTGTCTGTCACTACCTCTCAGCCCATAGTTTGGGTTCATTACTTCTGAGTTGGCATACTCACGTTACCCCTTGCACCTTGTGTGCAAATTCAGGTACACCGGGACCCGGTAATGAATATTGAGCAGCTGTCAGAGTTTTCATTGGAGTTGTCGAGGTAGTAGCTGCCGATCGCAACCTCGTCTTCTCTTCCTTATTCCACCTGTTGCACTTATTTTGAGACTATGTTGTCTCTTTCTTCATTCATTTTATTTTATATATAGCAACTCATGACTGAGTGAAACCGGATCCGGGGTTGGAAATTTTAAATTTTTGTTTCAAATATTATTTTTAAAACTTCAGACTCTTAATATTATCAATAACTTCATTTATAATTGTATTTTTACTAGGAATTAAATTTAGTTTAGAAACAAAGGGGCGGCTTGACTGGTTCC
Source organism: Nicotiana paniculata (assembly GCA_005239505.1). Taxonomy (NCBI): domain Eukaryota; kingdom Viridiplantae; phylum Streptophyta; class Magnoliopsida; order Solanales; family Solanaceae; genus Nicotiana; species Nicotiana paniculata. Next base: position 8,764 of record MDKI01224526.1, read on the forward strand.
CCGAGATCGGGTCGTGACATAACAACATAATGTATGTAATAAAAGAAGTAATTCAGAGATGAAATGCTCAGCCAATCCATAATTTTCCGAAAAAATAGATCCGCTTTTCAAGTATATCAGTGAAAACCCAAATCTTTTACGAAAATTATCGAAAATATGAGTAAATTTGAAAACAGTAACTTTTTCCAAAAATTCTTTCAACAATAAATAAGATGTTCCATTTTTCTTTCCAGGTAGCCAGTGTAACATATACCACTATGCTCATATATTAATATTTGTGAGAAGTCAAGAATGACGTGATACCGTACAACATGAGGAATAAATGCATCTCTATAGGTCTGTATGCCATATGTGCATGTCAATGCCATGTAACTCGGCGATGAACTCATGTACTCACACTCTCGGAGTACTCAATCTCACTATCTCACACTTTCCACTCATCATGCTCAACCACTCAGTACTTTATATGGCCAATCCGGCCCAAGGAAGATACATCCCACAATATATACATCAACTAACCATCAGTCACTCAGTACTGATGTAAAGACCCGTAAAATTTTCTTGCTAAAAAACATAATAATGATAATGCCCGAATGAGTCCCCGAGTTGTTGTTATTGTGGAAATTTTTGAAATGGACCTAAATTGAGTAAAAAGTACCCCGAGACTTAAAGAATAAAATTTTCCAGAAAGTAGTTGTTATGCGACGCACTATGCGATCGCATAACGTGTATGTGGACCGCATAACAGTCGCATACACGGGCAGATCACTTCCCCATTTGAGGTCAACTTTGCGGTCCAATATGCGATCGCATTTCAGTTTTGCGGACTGCATAGCTGTCGCATTGTTGCCTTTGATTTTGGGAGGGAAGCTATGCGATGCATTATGCGATCGCATGACGTATATGCGGACCGCACAATGGTCGCATATCTGGGCAGCGTGTTTTGAATTTTAGCCCATCTTGAGGGCCATTATGCGGTCGATTCTGCGGACCGCATGTCAGGAATGCGATCGCATTCCTAACCGCATTTTTGTGTCGGGCCCTATTTTTCTAATTTTAAAACCCGACCCCAGTTCATTAAAAACACCCCTCCCCTTCATTTTTAACCATTTTTTTGAGATATTAGAGAGAGGAAAGAGTGGGTTCTAGAGAGAGAAAGTCCCAACTTCATCAAATTGGTCTTCCTTCATCACTCAAGCTTGGAACTAATCAAGTAGAACACAAATTTCTTCACTCTAAGAGGTAAGCTTCTACCCCATTAACCCTAAATTTCCAGATTTTTGTTAAAATGAAACATGGGTAGGATAGCTCGTAAAGATAGGGTTAAGAATCTTGCATGCATGTACCCATTTTATCATAATCTAGTAAAGGAAAATAGGTTGGAGTAACCTTTCACTAAAAAGGGGTTATTTAGTCTAAAGGAACACCTAGTGTTTGATAGAAAGCTCAAATAAGTTCAAGACATGTTCATGATTTCTAATTCTAAGTTTAAATGTGCCGCATTGTGAATTAGATTGAAGGTGCTAGAAGGTCCGGTGATTTGAGATAGAAATTAAGGAAAAATCTCGGTTCAAGGTATGTATGGCTAACTTTAACCTTCGTAGAATCCTTTTTGGGTTCGAATATGTGGTATGTGTACCTTGTTTGGAAATATGTGAATTCACTGTTCAAACGTGCTAAGACGTGAGACTTTATTCTTTGATTTCCTGGTTGATTGTCATGCTATTGTGTTGTATGAAGTTGTAAAAGGTGCTTGATGGGCAATGAACGGAAGATTGATAATGTGCTCAAATGTGGGAATGTGTAAAATAGTTGAAAGCCATACGTGGAAAGTAATGAAAAGAGTATTGTGAAACAATGTAACTGAATTGAGCGAATGTGGCAACACTGTGTTCATGAAATTTCTACTTGATAGATGTTATGGGGCCTTGGGCCCAAATAAATGAGTTGTTGATATGAACTTGTATTCCTTGAAAGGACAATTCTTGTGATGTAATTGTTTGTGGTTGTTGTTATGAAATATGATTGTCAGGTGGGATCGGGTTGCGTGCGGCAACACAAAGTAATAAGCTTCATGAGGTGTGAGGTAATAAGGGTGGACGAGGTAATAAGGGTGGCCGAGGTAATAAGGATGGAATGTGATCATTATCACTACGGAAATGAAAATCTACGAGCTCTTGAATATGATGATGTTGAAAGGGGAAAAAGGAGAGATTGTGAAATTTGTTTGATTTTGGTTGTTTCTTTCCACGTGCATTGATTAATTGGTCTTATTATTGTCTCTTAATAGTGTACTGTTTGATTGTACTTGGGATAAAGTTTATTTATACATACTAGTACTATTCCACAGTACTAACGTCCATTTTGCCGGGGGTGCTGCATCTTTTATATGGATGTAGGTGGGTCCATAGCAGGTAGCTCAGCTCGCCGTTAGTGGTTCTCTCTCTCCTCATCCTTTTTCACTTGTACTGGTGAGCCCCACTTCCTCTCGGGGCCATGTGTGGTTCATGCCATCTCCTTTTGAGTATATTATATATTGTAAGGTATAGCTGGGGCCTTGTTGCCGGCAAGTATTGTATTAACTCCTAGTACTCTTAGAGGTTCTGTAGACATTATGTGGGTGTATATGTATATTTCGGGTAGTGGTTGTATTTGTTCGTAATCATCGTCCGTATTGGGAAGTGTTGTATCTATTATGTATGTTTTGGGAAATCTAGTATAATAATGTAACATGAGGAAAAATTGGACTTATTGTGGTAATCACACACTTTTAAGCTTATCTCACTGTTTCACATAAATAATGTATGTTATAAACACGTTGGGTAGGAAACGCAAATCAGGTTCACTTGAATGGGATCACCCGGTTGAGTGTCGGTCGCGTCCCTCGATTTTGGGGCCAAATCCAGCCCGTGGGGAAGATCCCCAGGTATATAAATGCTTCTGACAAGATCCATGTCCAGGAAAGATACATCCCTCAATATAATCAATTGCGTTCATTGGGGGTATGTGCAGACTCCAGAGGGGCTCCTTTAGCCCAAGCGCTATAGCAAGCCAATCATGGCACAAATCAATATAACATGATGTGGCGTGCAACCCGATCCCATAATATAATCAATATAACATATTGCGGTGTGCAGCCCGATCCCATAATATTACTCACACTCATGCCCTCGGCCTCACTCATCATCAATCTCTCCAGTCTCTCGGGCTCACAATGCCATGAAACTAGATATGATGTGTCAATAAATGGTACAGAGACTGAGATGTAATATGCATAGGAATGCGTATGACTAAGTATGTAATGCAATAAAAACAGATAATTCAACAACAGAAATGACCTTTGTGGGTCCCAATAGGATAAGCATGTAGCCTAAACATGGTTTCTAATATGGATCATAGCTCAATAGCTCAAGAACGTAGGAGTTTCATGGTTATAGGTAAGACCAAGTGAATACACAGTACCACAGAAATAACGGAATTATAATTTACACGGTGCACGCCCACACACCCGTCACCTAGTATGTACGTCACCTCAACACCAATCACATAACATGTAATTGTGGGTTTCATACCCTCAGCACCAATTTTAGAAGTGTTACTCACCTCGAACGAGCGAATCCCAATACTGAGCAAGCCAAACGATGCTCCAAAAATGTCATCCCGCGCGTTCCGACCTTCGAATGGCTCTAAACTAGCCAAAAGAAACTCAAATACATCAAATAATGCCAAAAGAAAAAAATACAATCGATAAAGGTCGAATCTTTAATCAAAATTCCAAAATTGACCAAAAAGTCAAACTAGGGCCTGCGCCTCGGAACCCGACAAAACTAACAAAATCCGACAACACATTCAATTATGAGTCCAACCCATACTAGTTTCACTCGAATCTGACTCCAATCGATGTTCAAAACTCACAAATTAACTTTATGAAATTTTAGACAAAACCCCCAAATTTCACTCGCGCCGAAACATATCAAATCATCTTGGAATGAACTCAAATTTTCCACACAAGTTCTAATACATCATACGGATCTAGTTGTGTCCCAAAACTACCGAGTGAAGTGCATATGCTTAAAACGATCGATAGGGTCGTTATATATATATATATATATATATATATATATATATATATATATA
>MDKI01201572.1:0-16660 GCA_005239505.1 Nicotiana paniculata
TATTTTCTGTTTCTTCTAACAGTTCTTCTGATTTTCTGAGTTTTAACACAAAAGCGATAACAGGGAACAACTTGGAGTTCGAAATCATTCAAATAAAGGAGCTCAATTCCATCAAAGAACTCACGAATACCCACCCAAAAATAATTGAACCCATGAAAATAATTCAATAGCCCACAATATATTGTTTTAATTCCAAACCTAAAGGGGAAAAGATATCTAAGCCATAGGGAATCTAAGAGAGACAGAGAGAAGAAAAAGACGTGTTTATCAAAGCGATGTACACCCACATCACTCAGATTCAAATTACCAAAATAACCTCAAAGCAGGATGACGAATTTTGAAAGTAAACCCGAAGCAGGACGACGAAGAGGCCCTTACTCTTGCTTCTAAATAGTATATAAGAATTAGGTTGTAAGAATATTTGCTCGGAAATGATAATATTTACATCCATATTAATGGTAACACATTATATATATATATATAAGTTAGGCGTATTGGATGTGTATAAAATTTTTACATCATCAGATTAACAAGACCGATAACGTGTAACTCTTCATAGAAAATTTGATATGGTAATTTGAGAAATAAGGTAACTACTTATTGTATAACTAGAGCAGATCTTCATTTCTTAATGAACGAATATTAGTTTAGGTTGAGGGTTTTTGATGTGGTAATACCATATTGACACTTGCATAAGTTCACTGCCTCAAAAATAATTGTTGTATTATAGACTTATAGTCCATCATTTCTTAATCAAATTACCTAACATGCACTGGCCGGCTAACCACAAAGTTGAACGAGAGACATGGTCTTTGTCAATTAATTCCACCGCATTTGCTTAGTCAAACAGAAATAACTCTCTAACTGCCTTATGCATATGGACGTGAAAGGTTGACTCACGTTCTGTTGAAATTGATGGCCAAACTCAGGGGCGGCTCAAGCGTACGTGAGGCGTAAGGCGGAAGTTTAATATGTGACCTAAGTATTTATAGAAACGTTATAATATATATTTTTATTTAAAATTTATTTTTCTAGCTATTGGTGCCAAGATGGTTTTGAATAACCGGATGCATATTTTCTTGTTGACATATTTATATATTTTTTAAAAATAAACAATATGTACAGAGTAAAATTAATAAAATAATAAATAACAAATAAAAATAACACTAAAGAAAGTTAGAATGATATTACCCAATGACTGACTGATTCAAGAAGTTTGAAGACTTTGATTCCAAAATATCTAGTTGTTGGCTTGCTGAAATCTTGGAGAAAGAAAGAAATCTGATAGAAAGAACTAAGAAGATGAGCATAAATAAAGAAGAATGAAGAAGATATGTCTTTTGGAATATGAAAAATGAAATGAAATTGAAACGTTGGGTTGGAATTACTTGGGCAAGAAGAGTAAAAAGTAGAGTTGTCAAATCAAATCAAATCAAAGTGACAACTATTTTTCTACTATTTTAAGTTTTACTTTATTAATATATCTAAAAGTTTTTCTTTTTTATATAAAAAGTACTATATATATATATATATATATATATATATTTTTTTTTTTTTTAAAAAAAAGAAAGAAAAACCTATAAACCTATAAAATATATAGTATTCCTAAAAAATTGGGGCCTAAGGCACTTGCCTTACCCATACATTGTTAGAGCCGGCCCCGGCAAAACAGACATTGTTCAACTTTGGTAGAGCAGTTTAGGGGATAGAAGTAAACAGTAAACTTTTAAGTGACGGTCATGAACCATCTATGGAAAGTGAAATTGGATAACAAATTATATCTGCTTTCATCTTTCATTAGTATAATATAAAGATAAATCCAAAATTTAAAGTCAGTCAATTTAAAATGAATGGGTAGTATTACATATATACATTTTTTGTTACATATGTATACAAGTTAGATCCGCTCTAGATCCACTTAACAAATTAGCATATAAATCTCGGTATTTAAAAAAAGAACTTAAAAGGAAAAGACCAATGAATTATGAGGAGAACCGGTGTGATAGCCTATATTGAGATCATCAGAAGTATGAGTACATGCGTTGCTCTTTTGTAGTTTTGTAACCAAATATACATATAAGTCATACGATGAAATCCTAAAGCTAGAGATAATGGATTTGCTTGATGGGCTTGTTCTTTGTGAGGCCCAATACGGACAACGTTTTCCTCCCTTGGGCTCTTTTGCTCTTCGGTAGAAATTCAAAAATAGCCAGATTTACAAGTGGTCATTCAAAAATAGTCACACTTTCAAAAGTAATCGAAATTAGCCACTTTTTATGTAAAGATAAATCTAACCGAAAACACTGTTCAAAATCCGAAAAATACTCCAGTATATTATACTGGACTTCCAGCATAAGTATATTGGAACTCCAGCATATTATAATAGAGTTTCATCACAAGTATACTAGAACTCTAGCATAATATAATGAAGTTCCAGCATAAGTATACTAGAACTCCAGCATAATATACTAGAGTTCCAGCAAAATATATCAGTCCAGTATAATATGCTGGAAGTTCATACATAGGTGCTCGAATCTCCAGTATATTATGTTGGAACTTTCCGCGTGTTGGAGTTCCAGCATAAATATGCTGGAAGTTCATACACAGGTGCACAAAACTCCAGTATATTATGCTGGACCAGTCTCTGTTACAGCAAAATAGTTGCTATTTTTTAATGACTTGGCAAACACTGGCTATTTTTGAATGACCAGTCCAAAAACTGGCTAGCTCGTGCTATTTCGGAAGGTTGTACTGTACATATTACTCTATTCATGTAGAAAATGGCAGATATTAGACATCTCAAGGGATGATCTTTAATATTTGGCCTTTGGGGACGTCACCTGATCAATGGGCAAATTATTAAGGTTAAGAATTGAAGTTTTTGTCCATAGGGCAAAATTTGTTAAACTTGAAATTTTACTCATTGGTTAAGTGACCCTCAAAAGTTAAAGGCCAAATCCTTTCGAGGTCACTATGAACTTCACCTCTACTAGTAACTAGCAGTAGGCCTTGCACGTGTGACCAATTAAGTCCATAACTTATTGCAAAAAAATATTGTAATAATTTTATATGATGAATGTGTTACTTATAGGTTTCTATGATGAAAAATAATATATCGCATTTGGTGCAGGATCAAGACGGATGCCAAAGGAATCAAGAAGCAATACCAGACAAGAATAAATTAAGGAAACAATCTATTAACGGGGGCTCTAAAAGCAACACAAGGAAAAGAATCAATGATTAGCGATGAAAAAGGAAGGAGCATCGGAGATCCGAAAGAAGAATCAATCAGTGATTCTATAAAATGATTGACATAACCTATTACTGAAAGGTCCCAAATCAAAGGGAAACAAGATAACAAAAGGATGCATTGAAGATCATTGAAGCCAGAAATCAAGGGATATAGCGGATATACCTCAAATAATGAAGAGATATGCCTATCAGATGAAAAGCTCGTTAAGATCATAAATCGGGGAAGACTAATGGAAACTTGGTTCTTGGAAAGAATCAATCTATGATTCCTTTCAAGGATTAACTACCTTGGGTTTGCAATCTCTCAAGATTCACGTCATTCAAGAGTCAAGAAGGCCTTATGAAGTGTATATATACATATGTTTCAAACTTGAAGAAGACATACTTTGAACGAACCATTTTCACTCCTTTTGTTCTACTCCAAACAAGCATTGTAGTTCTTATAGATCTGTTGTGTAATTAGTGAGAGAAGAAAAAGAGATAAACACTGGTGAGACATTGTATCAAGAAGAGAAAAGTGATATAGAGATCAAAATGTTGGTGTAAAGCTACATCAACCAGTACTCAAGAAGCTTCGATCACTGAAAGAGAACACCCTTGCAACCCAAGGGGACTGGAGTAGGATTCACATTGAATCTAAATCAGTATAAAATTCCGGTGTCTTTAATTCCTGCACTTTATTTCTGCATTACTATTAACCCTGTTCTTATCTCTAGTCGACTAATTGGTAAACTAGTCAACTCTTTACAGTCCCTCTTGTATTTTCAATTGGTATCAAAGCTAGTCTCATACGTTTTACTTAACAGCTTGTGAGACAAGATCATGACGAATCAAGTAATTTTTGAAGCACTCTTTCACGAAGGAACATCGCAGGTTAGGCCACCATATATTAATGGACAACATTTTTCTCACTGAAAAATGCGTATGGAAATATATGCAAAATTCTATGATGCAAAGTATGGCGCGTTATCAAAACGGGGAACTATCCACTACCAGCAACTGCTCAACCACCTATTGATCCAGAAGATATAGATGAGTACACAGACGAGCAAATGGCAATTTTTCAGGTCAATCCTAAAGCATGAAATTTACTCTATAATTCTATAAATTGAGAGAAATATGAGAAGATCTCAAGTTGCGATACAGCCAAAGAAACGTGGGATAAACTGAAAGTTACATGTGAAGGAACCAACAAAGTGAAAGAAACTCACATTAACATACTGGTTCACGACTATGAACTCTTCCAGATGAAAGAAGGAGAATCCATTGAGAAAAAGGTTAATAAAAATCATTAGTGATCTAAAAGCTTTTGGTAAACCATACTCAAGTGGTGATCAAGTTCGGAAAATTCTGAGGACTCTACCTACCACTTGGCAGACAAAAGTAGTTGCACGTAAATCAAAAGATCTAAACAAACTTTCATATGATGAGCTTCAAGGAGATCTATCGCATTCGAGAAAACTCACCTCAACAAAACAAACCAGGAAGAAAAGAAGAAAATAATCGCCTTCAAAGCCACAACTGAAAGGTCAGAAAATGATATTGATGACGACCCTCAAGCTCTTGAAGAAGAGATTGCCATGGTATCAAGGAACATGGATCATTTATTGAGAAGATACAGAAACACACCAAGAGGTAGGATTCTCCCAGTCAAACCAGGCAATATAATGAACAAGACAAGAATGATGGAAAATGTTATGAGTGTAGAAGATATGGGCATGTTCAAGCTGAATGCCCAGATCTTAAAAGAAAGGTTTCCAGAGGATTCAACAAAAACATATCTTTTGGAAGTTGGAGTGACGAAGACAATTCAGAACATGAGGAAATAGCAAATCTATGCTTCATGACAATCCTGGAAAACGATATGAACAAACTCTCCGGCTGTTGGACAGATGAAGATGCATCAGACGACGAATGCAAAGATGATAATGAAAATTGTTTCATGGCACGAGGTGAAACAAGCGAGGTAAGATCTTATAATTGTGATAAGCATAATGAATTGCAGGATATTCTTGATATTACTCTAAAATAGTCTCAAAAAATGATGAATGAACGAAGGAGACTCAATAGGGAAAAGAAAGACTAGGAACTCAAGCTTGAAGTATGTGTAATTGAAACGGAGGTACTGCAAGAAGAAATTCAGAAATTGCAAATGCAACTTAATGGCATGCGCAAGTCCACCGGTCACAGTTCTGTCAAGTCTAACCAAGGGACTTACAAGTCAACTGGAAAAGGACCAGTTAGAACTGAGTCCACAAGTAATAACACAAGTGGAAGATCAAAGAATGGATCCGCCCTATGTGTCACTACTGTAATAAAGTGGATATAAATATTCTTTCTGTCGATTTTGTAAATCTAATGTTTATCATGGATTTGGAAACCCAAAAACAATCCTAATCTTAGTAAAACTAACCAACAAGGATCCAAGCAAGTTTGGATACCCAAAAGAAAGTGATAATTCTATTTTGTAGGAACACCACATGAAGAGCCGTAAAGGAAAATGGTACTTAGATAATGTATGTTCCAGTCACATGATAGGTGAAAAAAACCTATTCAAAGAAGTTACAAAGATAAATGCAGGAAGTGTCAAATTTGGGGATGACTCAAAAGGAAATATGGTTGGCATTGACACAGTTCCATTCAATAACAATTGTGATATTACTGAAGTGTATATTGTAGATGGACTCAACTACAATCTCCGGAGTATAAGTCAGCTATGTGATTCAGAGTACGAAGTTAAATTCAAGAAAACTTATTGTGCCATAGAAGATGAGACATGTAAAATAATATTGCCAAGAAAAAGGTACGGAAATGTTATTCTTGATGGTTTTGAAAATCTAGATAGTCATATCTGCTTAGAATCTATATCTGATGATCCATGGTTGTGGAATAAGAAACTTGGTCATGCAAGTATGCATCTTATTGAGAAACTCTCCAAGCATGATTTAGTTATTTCTCAATAAACTTAACTTTTCTAGAAATCGTGTATGTGATGCATGTCAAATGGGTAAACAAACTAGAAACTCCTTCAAAAACAAAGACATTGTGTCTACCACCAAGCCTTTACAATTGCTTCATATGGACTTGTTTGGACCCACCAAAACTGCTAGCATATGAGAAAACGATATGCTTTTGTTATTGTTGATGACTACTCACGTTTTACATGGGTGATCTTTTTATCTCACAGAGATGGAGCTTTGAAGAACTTTGAGATTTTTTGTAAGAGAGTTGAAAGAGAAAAGGAGTAACTTATTACAACTATTCAAAGTGATCATGGAGGAGAATTCCAAAGCAAAGCATTTGAAGATTTCTGCAACGATCAAGGATATACTCACAACTTCTCAGCTCCAAGATCACCTTAACAAAATGGAATAGAACTCTACAAGATATGGCCAGAACTATGATATTAGAATATTCCTTACCAAACCATTTTTGGGCAGAAGCAGTAAGCACAACAACCGCCACATTCTCAACAAATGTCTTATAAGACCTATCTTGAAGAAGACCCCATATGAACTATGAAAAGGTAAACGGCCCAAAATAGGTTATTTCCATCCCTTTGGCAGCAAATATTTTATCCACAACAATGGTAAGGACAATCTTGGAAAATTTTATCCAAGAAGTGATGAAGGTATTTTTCTGGGTTATTCCGTTAACGATTGATCTTTTAGAGTTTATAATAAACACACTTTATCTGTAGAAGAATCAGTGCTTATCATATTTGATGAAAATAACACCTACAGTTTAGAAAGGAATTATTGCAGGTGATGAAGATATCAGTCAAGAAACACCACATTCAAGCAAACCTCAAGAGTCAACTGATAGGCTAGACGGGGTCACAGAGTCAACTAATGAACTTGTCAACATTCAACCAGAATCACAAAAAAAGTATACGAAGGAAAAGCCTATTTGACAATGAAAATGACCAAAGGTATTCGGTGTTCAAAAAACTTTAGCTTGTAACTCATGATCTGGCATGGTCGACCCAATCATGATATTGAAGGAGGTGATCTTTTCTCAAAAAAAAATTTCTTGCAACTACGAAAACCACAACACAAACACCCATTTTTCATTCATTCTATCTAAGAAAAAAATCATGTTTCGGTTCCCGCAAAAGAAATTGTTGCAGTCTCAATTGGATAAATGAACAACTTCACATCTATTTCCTATAGTAATGACAAAGGTTTTTCTACTCATCCAGTGTCAGATAATTGGGAAATCGCTTTCAGCTCTTAATCATCTTTTGCGAGACATGGATAAAGGCAAGGCTCGAGAGACATAGTACTAAAACAATTGTAGCGCCCATTAAGACAACTAAGTAGAGGATGGGAAGATGTGAGACCGGCCAAAGGTGGTTCTATATAGCTCTTACACTTTTATAACTCGTACTATTTTATTATAAACTTTGTGAAATTGTTCTTTACTCGCTACAAGTATTTTGCTCTAGCTCTCTAGTTCTCTTAGCTATCGTTATATTTTTTGACTCGTGGAAAGTGGAAAGGCAGAAGTATCGGCTAGTTAGTCACGGAATACTTGGCTTCCTTATGATGATTCAATGTTAATGACCTCATTCAATCTTTCTTTTTTTAGCCTTCGTTGTCGTGGTCTCGACAACTACGGTAGTAGAGAAGGAGAGGCACTACTTATGACAAAGAAGAGTTCACTCTTCTACTCTAGGGTAATGAACCGAGGTGCTTTGGTACTAGACTGGGCGGGCGAGCCATAATCACAGGGGGAGAAAGGCGGATATCTTTTTATCCTCCGCCAACAAGCAGAGCCGACACCGAGATACTTCGTGGCACAGAGATATATATTTTTAAATCTCACATTGAATAATCTCCTTTTTTTGTATTATTTATTAGAATAGATAATACATATATGATCAGATGCATATGTAGTTAAGGGTTGCTTATAGTTGGAAACATAATTCCTAATTCAAATCGCAATGTACAATGATTCGAGAAATAAGATTTTCCTTTTATTAAACCAAAAAAAATTCATCCCCTTCTTTCTTACCGAGAATTTCCGAAAAATACTAATTTATTTTTATGACGGGTTCTGTTTTTAGACTAGTTTGCTACTAGGAGTCCCTGGAGTCGAATTAATAATCAATAGAAGTCCCAAGAGAAGTTTATGGACCTGGCTCTTCAATCAACGATCTACTGCTCACTCTTAATAGAAGATGCCTATGCTTTGATTCGAAAGTCCTAGCCAATGATGAATCCCCAGGTATTCAGTGTCTGGTTTGATAGGACCAGGAAGAAATGACTCTTTTTTTCCACCTCCCTAGATCATACTGAGAAATAGAAGAATTCCGTACGGGTACAACTATTATCTGAACGAAGTGAAAAATGCGATCTTTGTTGTATAATAGAACAAGCACGAATACCTTAATTGAATCGATCAAGATCAAATCCATTTATCGAAGTGCATCTCCGATTGCTCAAGACATGACCAAGAATTGAAAATTGGTAACATAAGTAAATACAGAAGACATTTAATCCCAAAGAAAGATTACTTTTTATGAATTTTTTATTTTCAATATTCAGTTTAAATAAGTCGTATCTTGCTCAGACCAATATATAGAGCTGAGGTTCTAGTTAAAGCCGCTAGTAGAAAAGCGAAATAACTAATTATATTAACCATGAAAGGGATAAATTATATGAAAGATGTTATTTTTATACATATATTAGAAAACACTTACCTAAGTTTCCATTTTTTTCAAAATAGGAGGATAGGCAAAAATCTCAATTTCAATTGAAAACAGAAAAAATACCCTGAGAAAGAGGGAGATCCGAGATCCACGGGAGATATGTTTTTTGTAGGTGATGAAAAGGTGTAGTTAATTCACTACAAATAGACGGAACACTGTAGTAGGAGCTATATTTCTCAAAGATAGACTCGAAGGTAGCCATACTTATCTTACGATATAAGTGGACTACCCGCGATATCGAAAACCATGAGGGATAAAGAAGCACCGGTCAGCCTTTGCATCACGATGTCGTATCATCTTTCGATGAAATGACGGTATGATTGCGAGGAATCCTCGTCCGCGTCAATGATACAACAGTAACTCTTTGACTCCAGAGATGGACTCATCTCAGCTGTGGATCTAATCAGCTCTATCTGACCACCAACCTCCACAGTGAAGCTTCCGGCTACAGCTTCCATTGTAGGACAAGAGTTGAAGTGAGTGCTTTAGGTGGATAAGCTTCGGCGCTCTCAACTTGGTTTGGATCATTTGACTATGGCTCCGCGGTCTTTACAATCATAAGCTCGATCACGAGGGTCCAAATCAGGGTCTCCATCTTTCCTTGTTTATTAACTAAGTTCAGGAAAATCAAAATTGGCATAACTTGTAGGTATAGCTCAGGAGATGAGAAGTCAACTACTCATCCGAGTGCAACACGTTCAAATGAGTGGAGAAATGAATCGGAATACCCTCAAAAGTTTATCATAATAGATCCAAGTGAAGGAATGAAAACTAGGGGAGCTCTCAAGAAAAAGGCAAAAGTCGCACTCATCTCCTAGATTGAACCAAAAAAGGTTGAGGAAGCCCTAAAAGACTACAGCCGTGTACAAGCAATGCAGGAAGAACTCGATCAATTTGACAAGAACCAAGTTTGGAAACTGTTGCCTAAACCTGCATATGCTACTGTAATTAGAACAAAATGGGTTTTCAGAAATAAGCTCAACGAAGATGGAAATGTTGTGAGAAAGAAATCCAAATTAGTAGCTCAAGGCTACTCACCACAGGAAGGAGTCGACTATGATAAAACCGTTGCACCAGTAGCTCGACTAGAGTCTATACAGATTCTTCTTGCATACGCATCCTTCAAACAGTTTAGACTTTTTCAGATGGATGTCAAAAGTGACTTTTTAAATGGCTTTATTGAGGAGGATGTATATGTTAAACAACCTCCTGGTTTTGAAGACACAAAATTCCCTTACCATGCGTATAATTTGACTAAACTCTGTATGGACTCAAACAACCTGTACGAGCCTGGTACGAAAGGCTTAGCTCATTTCTACTTGATCATGGGTTTATAAGAGGTAAAGTAGATACTACACTATTTATCAAAATAACATCAGAAGGTAATCTTATTATTCAAGTTTATGTTGATGATATTATCTTTGGTAGTGCTAACCCTATTTTGCTCAAGGAATTCGCCAGTCTTATGCAAAGTGAGTTTGAAATGAGCATGATGGGAGAGCTTACATTTATCCTTGGACTTCAAATACAACAATCTGAGAAGGAACGTTTGTGTGCCAGATGAAATATACAAAAGAGCTAATTCAGAAGTTCGGTATGAGCGGTTCTAAAGCAATTGGTACACCAATGATCCCGTCAACAAGTCTTGACGAGGATGAAAAAGGAAATCTGGTCGACTATACCAAATATCGTGGAATGATTGGATCTTTGCTTTACTTAACTATAGTCCACCAAATATTATGTTTAGTGTATGTAAATATGCCAGGTTTCAGTCAGCTCCTAGGAGTTGCATCTGACTGCAGTAAAGAGAATAATTTGTTATCTCATCAGAACTATTTCTTATGGACTATGGTATCCACGCTTTAACAATTTTAAATTGGAAGGTTTTTCAGATGCTGATCTTGCAGGTCATAAGGAAGACAGAAAAAGAACAAGTGGAACATGTCAATTACTGGGAAAGACATTAATATCATGGAACAGTAAAAAACAAGGTTCAGTTACATTATCCACAACGGAGGCAGAATATATTACCATTGGACAATGTTGTGCGCAGTTACTATGGATGTCTTATCAGCTGGATGGCTATGAACTATTTTTCAAACCTATTCAAATATTTTATGATAACTCTAGTGCTATATGCCTCTCAAAGAATCCTATGCATCATTACAGGGCTAAGCATATAGACATCAAACATCATTTCATTAGAGATCATGTCCTCAAGAGAGATATAGAATTATCATTTGTTGGCACCATTGATCAATTAACAAACATTTTCATTAAGCCTTTACTTGAAGATAGATTTTGCTCCATAACACTCTGTTTGGATCATTGTTCCCCGTCGTTTTATAATGTATCGTATTGTACTGTATTGTATCATTTTGATAAATACAACGTTTGGATAGACTGTATCGTTTGATCTTGTTAAATAACATCCTTATTGTTTGGTTTGACTGTATTGTACTGTACTGTACTACTAAGTTTACTAAAATACCCTTAATTATTTTAAATACGATGCTTATTAAGAATTACTTATAAAAATAATTTATTCATTTGACCCCCGCATCTTCCTCACAAGGAAACATCATTCTACTATAACAGCGAAAGCCCCAAATCGATCTAGTCAAACAAACAAGATTTTATGCCAAGGAGGACTCCATTTCAGCGGAAACTGATGAAAATGAACCTTTAGTAACCACACTCGTATAATCCTTTCGACAAGGGCAAAGCAGGGATAGGAGAATTTCATTCAGTACTCGATGAATTGAAAGAAGCAAGGTTTAACTATAACAAGGTTGATGACATGTACATTATATAGCCATTCATTTAGGTCTCAGCTATTTGAAAGAATTTACTAGATGATTCAACGCATGTTGTTCTAATGCAATGCTGCAGCATATATTAAGTATGAAGTAAGTTCAGAAAGGAAAAAGAAGACAATGAAACTAAAACCAAAAGAAAAATCCTCTAGAAACATGACATATAAGATTCATATCGATCTAGTCAAGGTATATAAAATCCTCAATAACTAAAGCATAAATAACATTAGTCTAACTCAATTTCCAGGTGACGACATCAAGGTCAGTAAAAGAAATTTACGGTCTTCCAATGGACACCCAATCAGTGTGCGACATAAGTCTGCGTGTTTGCAAAGAAATATATAAGCTTTCATGTGCATACTAGGCTCTAAATCCAACACTTGTACCATTTTCCATATCTCACTCTCAGGAATAGGTGGCATAGTTGAAAGGCGATTAATTGCATTAGCCGAATTATTCATCCCACCTCACAACATATCAGCCATGCCTTCAAGATGATCTTTTTTAGATTTTTTATTCCTGCTAGAAGTCGGTACCTCTGAATATGCATTTGATTTACGTGCTTTCTGAGTTGATTGATATTTCTCATGTTGTCATGTTCCTCGATATTTTTCAAAGAGGCAGCATTCATGGAAATTAGTTCATCTACCTCATGAATAGTCAATGAACTATCACTTGATTTTATCAAATTATTACGAGCACCCCTTCTTACCATATCTGCTCTAGTCTCAGCTTGCTTTCCAGTAGCTCTATCCCTTCCATATAGCTCAATTAGCTTATCATAATTTTTAATCGACTTTTTTCTCCATTCAGCAGCTTTAGGCTTAGCCTACACAAAAAAAGTACAATTTAATAATGCAGAAAATGAGATAAACATTATAAGATGCAAATTAAGAACAAAACTGCTAAAAATAAATGTACCTGTATTAATTGGTCCCATACTTCAGATTCAGCATTTCACATATTTGTGTTGGAATCCCATGCAAACCCGTTCATCCCATTTTGAAAGGTGTCATAACACTTGCTAAATTTTGTTTTAATATTTCTAATTCAGTTGTGAACTCTCTCCTTGGTAAAAAATTTATATGGAAATTTTGATTGCATCTTTTTCACTATATTGTCAATCGCGTGTGCAGTAAAAGTTCCACCAACCCTATTTCCAAGTGTGTGCTCGTGATAGAGTGCATCAATTAAGACATCATCCATAGCATTTGACCAAATACAAACAGAAGTGTTATCTGAAAGATTTGTATCGCTTTAGGATGCCTTTGACCTTTTCGGCATATTGATAACTACATAATTAAGACATATTAATAAGACTTAATAAAAACTTTATCAGACAAAATATTTGTAAGAGTTATAAAATAAAATAAATGCATCGTACATAATATTTTTCAAATAATAGCGGAAATTACTTTCAAACAACATCAAATAAATAAACACAAAAAAATTCGTTGACTTTTTCTCTCCTAGAAGATTAAACTTGATAATTAGCCCATATGCCAGCTGCTATACCATCTCTAATCAACTCCCCCTTTCGAAACTCCTCATTAATTTTCCTAGGCTTTGGCGGTTCTTCATGCACATTCCTATCATTCATAAGCTCCGCATCAATTTGTGCAAGTAACTCATCATTTGGATTTGCACCTCTTAAGTAGTTGTGCAAAATACAACATGCAAAAATAATAAGCTTTTGGGTTGCAACACCATATGATGGTTCAGTTGAACTAGAAATTATAGGAAATCTCTTCTTAAGAACTCCAAAAGTTCATTCAATAGCATCACGCAAAGATGCGTGTCGCAGATTAAATAATTCACGAGGATTTCGAGGTGGATTTATTGAATACTCTTTCAAGTGATATCGCTCCCCCCGATAAGGCGTAATAAGTCAACTTCTCAACATCAATCCAACATCAACAAGGTAGTATTTTTCTAAAGATAAAAAATAAAAGCTTTAATTATTTGTTCATCACATCTAACTTTCCCTAGATAAATATATGAAATATTACCTTCTGGAAGTTTTAGCGGGTCTTGTCTATTTAATGCTTCTTTCATGATTCTTGAATCAGATGCCGTCCCTTCCCAACCAGCTAACACATATGTGAATTTTAAATCAAATGTGCATGCAGCCAATACATTTTGTGTTGGATAATCTTTTCTTCCACGTTATCTGGGTGCTTCACTTTGTGAAACTTTAACACGTATATGTGTTCCATCAATTGCACCAATACAATCCTGATATTATTATAATAAATTATATGCAATCAACCTTGAATTTAGCTAAAAGTTCAATAAAATTGTGTTTGTGTTCACCTTAAAATATGGGTAGAATCTTGGGCTGCTGGCAATTTCAGAAGGAACTTGAGAGCCATCAGGTTGTTTAATAAATTTTTCATATAACCCCAAGATCGCTCGCAGGACAATATGAAAATGACGACTGACCGACTCCCCAGATCGTCGAAAGATAAAAGCTAACTCGCGATTCGTCGTATTATGTGCTAATAGGTAAAATGTTTTTGCAACTTACTCTTCAACTATAGCTTGAAGTGTTGGTCTAAGATCACCCTCTCTAACTAACATCTCACATAGATCGGTAAAAGCTAAAGGGGTCATTCTTATAATATTACGACAAAGTTCAGTTGAGAATAAATGACTTAATAATTCATGTCTAAGTTTTTCACTTTCCAGTCTTATATCATGTGTGATCGTACGTCGGTCATTTTCAATTTCACGTATATAAGTCCAAAACCAAATAGCTACTAAGCAAGCAACATATGTAGCTAAAGAGTTCACTTGTTCCAATATCTGTCTATTATTTTGATTATTCCGATCAACCATCTATAATAAAATTAAGTGAGATACATCAACCAATTAACTACGTAAAATAAATATGAACCGAAAATAGAACTCTTCTTCATAGAACACATTGTTAAGTATGAAGGAGAATTCGGATACATACTAATAGAATTGTACAAAAAAGAGAATTCTAATCAACACAGCTACTATATCATAGAAATTCTTTGAAGTGTTTGTACAGAAATTATCAGCACGCTAATGTACATGTATTGAACAACTGCCAGGGTAAATTAAAATACCAAAACTGAAAAATCAACTGGACTTTGAAACTAACGCCTGCCACTGCTATGCATACTTAATTGTTACAAAAGAAGCCACACATAATTTATGTTTTATATTTTTTGTTGGTTTTGACTGTATCAAACTAATAACTTGATGCTACACTTTAAACCATGATATTAACTTGATAAATTATATCACCAGAACATATAGTTTGCAAAGATCATGGATGAACTAACTAGGGAAAATACACAAGAAAAGAGATGAAAAACTAACGTATTGTTTAAGAAAAAATGTTATTAATAAGTTAATGGAGAATACAAGGTGCGAATCTTGATTAAGCAGAAGAAAATTGAATAGATATTTAGAAACTATATTAGAATTTCACTACAGAAACTATATTAGAATTTTAGAAAAGATATGGAAAATTTCAACTATAATTTTCAACCAAATTTCACTGTAGAAGCTATATTAGAATTTTAGAAAAGATATTGAAAACTAACCTGAACTTGGAAAGATACTAGTTGATTTCCTAGGAAGTGCGTCGTTGAGTAGTCACGGCAGAAATAAGATGGGACAAAGTACTTATTAGTTTGGTGATTATAATATAAATAATAGGGTAAAGGGTAAAATTGAAATATAGAATAAAAAGTATGAGCGTAATTGGAAAGAAAAATACGGAACAATCCCACCACACCGATTTGATTGTTTCATAAAATAGGAGTTTTCATTGTTCCGGAATAATGGACTTGGCAATACGATAAAATCAGATTTATATTAACAATCAAAACAAACATTGTATCTGGGGTAATAATACAATACAATACAACCGGAAACAACCATCCAAATAATACGTAAGAGAACTACTTGGTATTATTTCTCTTGATCATAAAAATTAGGACCTATGTGTTGGTTTTAATTTTTGTGTGCCTAATATTTTTAATTTTGTTTTTTTGTGTAAGTACGCATTAATTTAGCGCCTCCGATTTCCCTCTCTTTTCCCATCAATCGCAGCTTTCAAGAAAGGAAATCAATCATCATGACTGACACATTTTCCTTTCCTGTACTCAACCGTCAAAATTCCATCCTTTTAATCCTCAGAACCACTCTTCCCTATCTTCATTGTTCCTATCGCTCAGAAACTCTTCTCAAAAATCCTTTAAACTCCTTCTCAAAACTTTTCCATGGATAAACACTCCAAGAATTCGTCTGCCTGCACTAGAAAAAGTACTCGTTCCAAGGGAAAATCCTCTTCTCAGCTCCCTGAACAAGTAGACCTAGTGTCTGACCACTCAGAAGGGTTTGCCTCTTCTCAGGCAGAACTATCCGACCACTCTCACCAAATAGGAGAAAAAGGCATTGAAAAAAGTCCTATGGAAGACCCCCATGGATCTCCCCCCAAGAAATCCAAAATAGACCTCTCGAGTTCTCTAGAATCCGACCTCAATTTCTGGGATACCCCAAATAGGGATTTCTTTGTTGCTCTGAAAGACAAGCACATTGCTCATGGTAGAGCATTCGACCTTGACGATACGGAGGCCCTCAATTGTAAGGTAAAGGATTTGTTTTTTTTTTTAAGGATGGTCTAAATTCCTCTCTGTGCCCCCTCCCAAAGTCTATGAACCTTTAGTGAGAATGTTTTATGCAAATTTTTGCTCTAGCAATTCTGAAAAGTTAGAATCCTTAGTTTTAGGTAAACACATTGTTCTTGATTGTACCATATTTGACACAATCTTTCAGTGTAAGTGTGAACAACTATTTTTTGACCACACCGAAATTCTATACTATTTTGCTATAAATATTA
>ML308382.1:0-143383 GCA_005239505.1 Nicotiana paniculata
TTACTTGTCGACCACGTACACTTGCGTGTGCATTGGGAAATCAACCAACAAGTTTTTGGCGTCTAACGCCAGGAGCTGCCCGGCCTTACCCAGGCGTTTGGGCTCTAACGCCTGGCTAAGGCCAGACTGGGTCAGGCTGTTTGGCTCTGTCGCCCGGCTATCGTCCGGGCGTCCCCTTTCGCGTATTCTTCGATGTATTTGCATCCGTTTAGCCCCGTTTCCATTTCCAATTCACCTACACATAAAATAAACCCTATTNTGAAATCTGAAATTCGAATCCGAAATGTGCTAAATCCGGTCCGATCCTGTAACGACCCGGCCGGTCGTTTTGTGATATTAGCCCAGTTTTCCCCATTTCTTCTTTATCATATATTGCTTATCATGTTTATGTTGTGTTGGGTTGGTTGGTTTGGGTTCGGAGTGGTCGTAGTAAGAGCGGAGGCGCTTAGCCTCTTAAAGTAGCTAATAGTTAAAAAGTCAAACTTGAAAGTTGACTTATTGGTAAATGAAATCAGAATGCAAATTATATGACTCAGATAGCTTCATTAGGTGATTTGGGACTTAGGAGTGTGTTCGGAATGAAGATTTGATGTCCGGTGTAGAATTAGGCTTGAATTGGCGAAAGTTAGTTTTTGGAGATTTTCAGTCGGCAGTGGAAAATAGGCTATAGGGGTCGGAATGGAATTTCGATAGTTGGAGCAGGTTCTTAATGTCATTCTGGATATGTGTGAAAATTTTCAGATCAATCGGATGTGTTTTGGTTGATTACGACATCATTGGCGAAATTTAGATGTTTTAAAGTTCATAGGTTTGAATTTGATGTAATTTTGGTGCTTTTGTGTTGTTTTTGGTGTTTCGAAGGCTCGACTAATTTTGAATGATGTTGTGGGGTGTGTTGGTATGTTTGGTTGGGGCCTCGAGGGACTCGAGATTGGTTCAGAATGGTTAGCGAATGTTTGGACTTAGGAAATTTGTACCATATAGCTGCTGGTGTGAATCTTCTGGTGTGGCCGCACCTGCGGATGGGGAGCCGCAGGTGCGAAAATAGCCTAGGAAGGAGGAGTCCGCAGGTGCAAAGAATTGGCCACACCTGCAAAGTCGCAGGTGCGGAAAAAGGGACCGTAGGTGCGACAATTGGACTGTTAGTGGGATTCCGCAGGTGCGCACCTGGGTCCGCAGGTGCGGGTCTGCAAGTGCGGGTCTGCAAGTGCGAGGAATTGTCCGCATGTGCGGATTAACTGGGCATAAAAGTATAAAAAAGTGCCTCCGCGAATATTTTGTCATTCTTCCATTGTTACATGCGGGTCAAGCTTGTTTTAGGGCAAATTGAAGGGGAAATTCGAAGGTCTTCAGTGGAGGTAATTTCCCGGATTATAAAACTCATTTCTGTGCTTTTTTGTACGGATTAGGATTGTAATTTGAAGAATTAAAGTGGCCAAAGTTGGGAAAAATGGGGAGGAAATTTTGAAATTCTTTTGGTGATTTGACTGGGCAATTATTGTCCGATTGTGGAGTATTTGGTATGTATAGAATCGTTGGAGGATGAGGATTCTAGTGATGTAAATTTTATTTAATTCAGAGGCATGGTCATGGGGTTCGAAATTGGCCGAATTTCGAGAATTATGTTCAAATTTATATCTTTTGATTGGGTTTTGTTTCGTTAGCATATATTGATGATGTTAATATGATTTTGGTTAGATTCAGAGAATTTGGGAGCCAATTCGAGGGGCAAGCGCATCACATAGTATCTTTTGGGATGTTTCGAGGTAAGTAAGGATTTAAACTCTAAAACTGAGGGTATGACACCCCGTTATTTGATATTGTGTTGATAAATGAGGTGACATACATTCTAGGTGACGAGTGCGGGGGCATGCAGCGATATGAATTTTGACTTGGTCCGCCTCGTAGTGGTTATTAAGCCGCATATTCGAGTTGAACCTTACGACATCCTGTCTTTTAGAAGTTTATACCGGTTTATAGGTTGTGAGCAATGTTTGGGGCGTTGTACCGATCTGCTTACACCCTCAGAGGTACTTTTACACTATTCTACCACTATCATATTAGAACAATTGTGAACTCAGTCATGTTTCCTACTTGTTATTTTCACTGTTATCCCACTACTTTGAAAACTCTGAAAAGTATTTTGGGCTAAGTCCCGTAAGTTGAGATAAAATTCCCGAGTGGCTTGTGAGGGTGACTGAGTCAGGCCAAGATCCCAGTATGTGAGGATAGCTATGGATCTGGCTGCACGCCGCATCAGTATATATGTGTTAGGCCGAGCGACAGGGTGCATGTCGGAGCAATATATATGTTATATATTACATATGGGTCGAGATGCACGTCGCAACAATATAGATTATATATACATATATATATATGGATCGGGCTGCACGCCGCAACATATGTTACATATCGATCGGGATGCACGCCGCAGCAGTATAGATATAAATAAATATTAACGGGGCGGGCTTCCCGCCACAACATTTGTGTGTGTTCATGGTACTTGCTGCGTAGGAGTGTTAAGTGAGAGCATGAGATACTGATAGTGGAGTCGCGAGTGACTGAGAGGCTTGTCCGGGAGGCTTATTTGTGAGTGATACTGTGCCCGAGGGGCTTATATTTTATGAAACAATGTTGTTTACACTCTTCTTTACACTGAGCCTCTGATAATAAATGTTGGATAGATGTTTTATACGAGATTTTCTAATGGAAACTAGATTTTTATGGAATATTCAGAATTGTATAATTCCTGACTTGATTTATTCATTTCCACTGTTATTTATTATATGGATTTACATGATTTAAATGCTCGTCACTACACTCAAGTTTTTAGTTACATTGATTACTTACTGAGTTGGCGTACTCACGTTACTCCCTGCACCTCTCTGCAAATCCAGGTACCGGACCATCTCACTAGTTGATTTCTAGCCGAGCTTGGAGTTGTTCGAGGATTAAGGTAGCTGCTCAGCGTCCCCAGCTCACCTCCTTTCCTTCCCTGATATCATTGTTTCTTTTGGTATTTTGTACCCCAAACTTTTGTTGTATCAAGTCACTATGTTGTACATTATCTTTTCAGCCTTAGATACTCATGGTTGTTGACTCCAGGTTTTGGGGAAGTGTGTATTTTTTCATCTCATTCTGCTGTTTTTAAAATCTGCTAATTGTGGGAAATTATGATATTTATATCTATAGTATGAAATGGTTGGCTAGCCTAGTTCCATGATAGGCGACATTACGGCCGGTTAGGATTTGGGGTCTTGACAAGTTGGTATCAAAGCCTAGGTTACATATGACTCAACGGTCATGAGCAAGTTTTGTAGAGTCTTGTGGATATGTACGGAGACGTATATACATATCTTCGAGAGGCTACAAAACCCTTAGGAAGAATCTCATTTTTTTCTTGAATTCTGTCGTGCCATTTGATTGGTTCTGGAAACCTAAACTTCTGTTGTTTCATTCTCTCACAGATGGTGAGGATTCGGCCTGCCGATCAGAGCGATCCGCACCAGCGAGGGGTCGAGGCCGTGGTAGAGGTATGGGACAACCCGTGCGACAACCAGGCCTGTATCAGTTGATCCCCCTACTATTCAGGGTCAGGTTCCCGCTGTAGATGCTCCAGCGGAACTGGCTCAGGCACCGACAGTGCCTATTGTTATTCCGGGTCTTCAGGAGACCTTGGCTCATATCTTGACTGTGTGTAACACCCTTGCTCAGGCAGTAGTCGCTACCTCTTAGGCTGGGGAAGGAAGTTAAACTCCAGTTGCCCGGACACCTGAGCAGGATACTCAGGGCCAGCAGACACAGGGGGCGGTTCGAGCCCAGCCGGTTGCTCCGATTCAGGACTTCGTGGTCCCAATTATGCCAGATGATGAGGAGTGTAGGCTGGAGAGGTTTAGTAGACTACAGACTTCGACATTCAGTGGTGCTGAGGGCGAGGATGCCCAGGGTTTTCTAGATAAGTGTTAGAGGATGCTGCGTACTGCTGGGATTTTTGAGACCGGTGGGGTCTCATTTGCTAGGTTTCACTTTTCTGGTGTCGCTTTCACTTGGTGGGAGTCTTTTGAGAGGCGTAGGCCTGTTGGTTTAGCACACCTTACCTGGCAGCAATTTCCACTATCTTCTTGGAGAAGTATGTACCCTAGTTTCACCGGGAGGAGCATCGTAGATATTTTGAGCAGTTGCGTCGAGGGGAGCTATCAGTGACGCAGTACGAGATGCCTTTTTTTAAGTTGGCTCGCCATGCCACCGAGTTGGTCCCTACAGATAGGGAGAGGATGATGAGGTTTATAGAGGGCCTTACTTATCAGCTCCACCTTTTCATGACCCGGGAGAGAGTATCAGATAATACATTCGAGCAGGTTGTTGATATTGCTCGAGATATTGAGTCGATTCACCGCCAGGAGCTGGTAGAGAGGGAGACCAAGAGGCCTCGTGGATCGGGTGGTCCTAGTGGTGCTCTTTACCAGGTCTAGTTTTCCCATGGTAGAGGCCGTTCATTCAGTCCTCCTCAGTCAGGCCGTGATGAGTGGTGATTTTACCAGTCGTTTTGGCCTCTTTTCGTTAGATTTTGAATCATTCAATAATAACTTTAGGTCGTTTTCAGTGTGTAATTTCTCGAATTTCATGGAAATGATGCCATGAAGTGGTTGGGGTTGAATTGGAGTGATGTTGAACAAAAAGTGGTGAAAAATGGGCAAAAGCTCCAGTGATTCCGAACCTGTAGACTCTGTGCCGCTGGTGCGACCTCGCACATCTGGAGAATGAGCCGCACCTGCGAAGAGTATATAGACTGGATAGCAACCGCACATGCGATGTAATCAACACATCTACAGAACCGCGGGTGCGACCTTTTGTCCCCATCTACGGAAATGGCCCAGTATACCCAGCCTCGCACCTGCGCTTGGATTTTCCGCCCCTGCGGAGACACACCTGTGAAGATTCTTCCGCAGGTGTGGTCAACAGGCATCAGGACTGGACAAAGTTGTAAAATCACATTTCTCATTCCCAACTCACATATACTCGACCTAGGAGACATTTTCTGTATCTTTTGGATGATTTTTGGCATTGTAAAATATATTTTTGAGTAGAGAAGAAGAGAAAAAACATTTGTGGAAGCTAGGGTTTCACACACACTTGGGTTTTGAAGATTTGAAGCTTGTGGTTAAGGATTTCTTACCCATTTATGTTTATTTATTCATTTCCTTACTTTGTATTGAATATTTAAGTGTGTAGTATTTATTTCAAACACTAATTCTTGTTATGGAAAAATTCATGTTTAAAGTGTGGATTAAATACCTTGTTGTTCTTATGTATTGACTGATTTTATTATATTTATGAAGTGAGTTATTCTTACTATAATTATTCTTGTTCTTTAATGTTTCCAAAGGGATTAGCTAATCTGAGGACTCGCCCATTAACTCCGAATTAATTTTGGAAAAGATAATTTAGGGTTAGGAAAGATTAATTAACAAGAACTTGAGGCTTTAACCCTCATTTTATAGATTCTACCTAGGGATAGGATTGAACTACTTGTTGCCATATCCGGGTGGGCTTACTCTCTCGATTGGGTTAGTAATAATTCAATTAGGAAGACTTATTAGTCTTTGGAAAAATCTAATTTAGAATTATTATCCGTGGCTAATTAACATAAACTCGCTCATATTTGTAAAATTGTGAAATACATTGGATCGTTACTTGAGTGTAATTCCCAATGCATTCATACTTGTTTCCATTGATCATTTTACTTGCTTTCTAGGTTAGCTTATATATTAACATTTAGTCATGAACATTCTCAAATCAAAAATGTATTTGTTTGGCATTGCGCGATAAGTGATAATTTTCTTACATTCCTAATCGCCTCTATATTATTCTCTGTTGGATTCGAACCCAACCTTGTTGGGTTATTATATTTGACAATCGATCGCTTACACTATTTTAAGGTGTAATTTGAGAGTATCAGGCCGCCTAGCGTATAGTGGTGCATTTTTGGGGCATGGTCACCGCGGTTTTCAGCCATGCCATTCTTTATTCGGTGTCCTTCCAGCCCAGAGTGCAGCTCGAGCACCATTAGCTCAGGGTTCTTCTATGCATGGTCCCCTAATGGCCATTCTGGTGCCAGGGGTTCATTTCAGTCCTAGTCTCCAGCTCCAGGGAGTTGTTACAAGTGCGGAGAGTTCGGGCATATATGGAGGCAGTGTCCTCATCTTCTTGGAGGTCCATCTCAGATGAGGACCCATCAATCTACTTAAGCTCCAGTTACTTCACCACTCACCCAGGAAGCCAGGGGTGTAGTATGTCAGCTAGAGGCCGCCCTGGAGGGGGAGGTCAAGCAGGTGGAGGTCAGGCCCTTATTTATGCCTTTCCAGCCAGGCCAGATGCTATGGCCTCCGATGCAGTGATCACATGTATTGTCTCAGTCTATTGCCGAGATGCTTTGGCTTTATTCGACCCTGCTTCTACATATTCCTATGTTTATTCATATTTTGCCCATTTTTTGGATATGCCCCGTGAGTCTTTAGTTACGTCTGTTCATGTGCCGACTCCGGTGGGCGATACTGCTGTTGTGGACCGTGTGTATCAGTTGTGTGTGATATCCATTGGGGGTCTGGAGACCCGAGTGGACCTATTTTTACTCAGCATGGTTGATTTTGATGTGATATTAGGCATGGACTGGTTATCTCCGTGTCATGCCGTTCTTGATTGTCACGCTAAGACCGTGACCTTAGCGATGCCCGGATATCCGAGGGTTGAGTGGAGAGGTTCTTCTGATTAGGTGCCTAGCAGGGTGATTTCCTACCTGAAGGATGAGTGTATTGTTGAGAAAGGGTGTTTATCGTATCTTGCTTTTGTGAGGGACGTCAGTGTTGAGACTCCCTCTATTGATTCGTTTCCTGTGGTCGATGAATTTCCAGACGTGTTTCCTGCAGACCTGCCAAGCATGCCACCTGATAGGGACATTGATTTTCGTATTGACCTGGTGACAGGCACTCAGCCTATTTCTATTACACCTTATCGTATGGCACCAACGGAGCTAAAGGAATTAAAGGAGCATTTGAGAGTTGTGCTTCAGACCTTGAGAGAGAAAAGATTGTATGCAAAATTTTTGAAGTGTGAGTTCTGGCTTGATTCAGTGGCATTCTTAGGGAACATAGTGTACAGTAAGGGTATTCAGGTTGATCTTACATTCCTAATTTCCTCCATATTGTTCTATGTGGGATTCGACCCCAACCTTGTTGGGTTATTATATTTGACAATCGACCGCTTACACTATTTTAAGGTGTAATTTGAGTGTATCAAATTTTGCCGCCGTTGCCGGGGAACAATTGGCGTAATTTAGGTTGTTTGACAAGTAAGCATAACTGCTTTTATTCAAACTTGTGAATATTTGTGTAATTATTTTTCTTGTTTATTTTCTTAATTTTTCATAAAAAAAAATGTCATCATATAACGAAAATTGGTCGGATGGTAGTTGTTCATACTTTGATGACCCTTGTTCTTATTGTGGAGGACCACACTCGTGGCAAAATTGTTTAAGTTCTCCCGGGGATGGATTTTGCGCACAATCTCAAACCCATGAGTGCAGTATTTGTGATAGGTGTCGTCGCTAAAATGGTCATTGGTATGATTGTGCATATTTGTCCTCTCCTTCTCCAAGCCCACACTATGATGATTCTACTTTTTGTGATGGAAAATTTAGGGGTGAAGAAGTTTACGGAAGTGAGCATGGTAGAAATGGAGAGTTCAAGCACATGTTGGAGTTCTTACTTGAAGAAGGGAACCATGAGCAAAATGCCTTGGAAGAACTTTTGGAGACTAGTCTCCAAAACGATTTGGCACTTGAAAGGTTGCACTCACACATGGATGCTAGGATTGAAGCTTCAAGGGTTCAAAAATCCTTGGAGGTGAGTGATAGCCAAGAACCTTCCTTAGAGGTTGAAGTTGAAAATTCTTCCTTGGTACTTTAACAAAACCAAGAAGAATTCTCCAATGCTCAAAATGAGAGGATGATGCGCATGTTGGAGACCATTCTTGAAAACGAGGAAAAGAATAACTTTGCACTCAAGGAATTGAAACATGATGTGACTCAAAATGATGAGCACATCCACACTTTGGAAGATCAAATGCAAGAATTGATGGAGGATCATTATGCCTCTCGAGTTGAGAGTGCGGCTGGAAGCCAAGAAGAGTCCAATTCCGAGGGTGAGAGTGAGCCTTACATTGAGGAATCAAGCCTTGGACATCCGACAACCGACTCCATCAGTGTTAGTGATGCCGAGAAAAATATGGAATTACAGTCAACCGGGGTGATTGAAAATTTGGTTGAAATTGACTCTATTCTGGAGGAATAAGAGGATGTCAAAATTCGGGAAAAATTGCAAGTTGGAGGTGTGACGGCACATTCCAAGAATTTTTCAACATTGGAATTGTGTGGTGATACGGATGTTGAACTACTCTGAATCAATGAGGGATTGCGAGGAGGAAAAATTCATACCATACATCTTACAAGTTGAGGAAACAAGAAATCAAAATGACATACCTCACATGAAAGCCAAGAAGTCAAAAATGAAAAATTTGAGGATTTGCTCGATCATCTACTCACCACCACCACCGCCTGTGGTCACAAGTTTGATTCCAAGCTAGGTTCCCAGTTCATATCGTCAAAGTGGCGAGAAAAGTTGTAAAGTTGACGTGTGTCGTGCCACGACTTAAATGCTGCGCTTGGTGGGAGGCAACCAATCATTTTTCAATTTTTTTTGTCATTTTTGGATTTTTCATTATTAGAATAGCTTATTATATTTTTTCTAAGCCAAGTTTAAGAATTTTCGGAGTTGATTTGAGCAGGTCGGGGAGACCGGGTGGCCGAAAACAGTGCAGGAGGAGAAAATCTTTTGCTGGGCAATCATTCTGCTAGACTCTGTGATGCCTCATGTCAAAAATGCTATTGTAGAGTTGAATTTGCGAGCAAATATGCGATCGCAAAAATTTCACAAACTTTTTGATGCTGAGTTCAGGGATTCCGCACCTGCGGTCAAGCTTCTGCAAGTGCGACTTCGCAGAAGCGGAATTTTACCCGCATGTGCGGTTTCACTCTCGCACGGGCGCACCCGCAGGTGCGGAAAAACCCCACAAGTGAGAAAATCGCCCAACTAAATTCACTCTTCCTTTCTTTACTCTGGCATTCTTCTATCCCCACTCTGTTTTTGTTGTTGTTTTTAATCCCATTCCTATGACCCTTCTGATTTAGGGTAGAATTAGAGTGAGGATTTGGTTGAGAGTAGGGATTGTGTGCTAGTTTCAGTGAAGCAACAAAGTGTGGGGTTATTGTGAGCACCAAATTCCTGAGAAGAGAGAGTAAATTCTAAATGCCCGCAAAGTGTTCGATTAATTGTATAGGTGAAAATTGAGTGCCTTGTACCTTAATTTCACTGTTAATGAAGTTAGAACAAAGTTTGGTACACTAATATTGAAGTCTTGAGTAAATATTAGTGGCCAAAAAGCTAAGCCCAAGTCAAAAAATGACTCAATATTTCTGGGCAGTTGTGTTTTGGACGAAGGACCGCAAGTGCGACAATATTTCCGCAGGTGTGGCATCGCACCTGCGAGTCCATCGTTGCAGGTGCATTATTTTCCCTAGGTGCGAGTAAACTTCCGCAGGCGCGCCACCGCACCTGCGGTTGAAGTTTCACAGGTGCAGAAACTCACTAGTTTTGCCAAAAACAGTGGCTTTTAAAAGTGGCCCTCTCGGGCCCGTTTGACTTGGTTCTTTGGCCTATGTGCAGTACTTTAATATGCTTAACAAGATTCCACTGCTTGACTAACTTCGTTTTGATTTTTAGGTACTTTGCCTAAAAAAATAGACCCGAAGAAACACAAAAATGCTCCGAAGAATCCTGAAATTGAGGAGGAGGTTGGGGGACATTATGATGATTACCGGTTCATGTCGGCTGCCTGTCAACGCCGCTTTTATAACAAAATCCTCACCAATAAATTGGTACTTGAGAGAGGGATTGCGGAGGATAACTTGGGCAAAAAGCTCCCGGATTTCTATGATCGGTTGGTATCCTATGGGTGGTCGTGCATCATTCCCACTCTGTGCAAGGCCAATGAGACATGTGTTCGTGAGTTTTAGGCCAATCTGAGGCATACAAACTTCGACAATCCTCATCTCATCATCAGAGGGAAAATAGTGAGATTCGGGGCAGAAGATATTAATGTTGCACTCGAGATTCCAAGCCACCCAATAGAGCCCAGTACTAGATAAGGATCACTGCGAAAACTCGGCATGGATTGTGTCCAAGTTGTACCCTGAAAGTGTAAGACTAGAGTGGGCAAATAAGAGAAAAGGCTTGAACTCAACTGACTTCACAACCGAGGCTAAGATATGGCTATATATTCTGGGCAGCAGGGTGTCCCCTGGTGGGAATGTTTCAGATGTTTCTCATACTAGGGCCCTGATCATTGCTTGCCTTCTTGATGGCATTCCAGTGAACCCGGGCCATCATATTCTGAGTGAGATGCGGCAGTATTTTCTTGACAATGGGCCAGGGTTGTTGTTTCGTTCTATGATCACTGAGTTGTACAAGCATGCATAGGTCGAGGAGCACCCCACTGATCATTGGGTGCCCGCCGACAAACCCTTCCACCCGTTGAGAGTCAAGGGGGAGGGTGGAGCAGTAAAGAGCAAGAAAAGGAAGGTTACCACCACCACTACCGGAGCTAGATCCTCCTCATAGTCTGTTGCAGCAGAGGGTCCTTTTGGGGAGATGAACTCCCAATTTGCTATCCTGTGGGACCTAGTGTCCAAGCTAAGCACTGGACCTTCCACCGCCCAGCCTCAGCCTCCACCTGAGTAATACTCCAGGGCTGAGATGCAGTAGTATTTTGATACTCAAGAAAAGATGCCAGCATCTCTTTCACAGCTTGACACCGCCTACACAAGCCTGGCCAAGGCACATGTTGACCTGAAGAAGTCATTTGACAAGGAAAATGAGAAAAATAAAAAGAAAGGTAAGCTTCTGTCAAAGTGTGGACAGGAGTCAAGGCGATCTTTAGGTGGGGGCAGCCTAGCAAGAAGCTACCAGTTGCGGATGCTGATGACAGCGAGGATTACTCGTTCATGACCGATTGTGATGGTGTAGATGCAGATGATGATTATGATGATGATGATGAGAGTTCTCAGTAGCATTGACCAGCCTCTTCTCTTGCAGTCTACTAGTCTGATGCAGACCTCAGGGAGACCCTCAAACTATGCTCTTTTATTTTTATGTTACGTAGTGAGAACACTACAATATTTCTAGTTGGGGGTGGCTTTTGTACATTATATCTATTATGACTTGGTTTATGACATTGTTATGTGCCCTTGTTGGGCTTCTTTGTTATGTATGGATATTATGTGCCCTTGTCGGGCTTATTGGGAATTTTGTCAATGGTTTTTTCCTAAGCTTGGTGTGATTAGTTTTTGTTTTTCTTGTATCATTTATTTTCTTTAGTAGTTACGTCTATCTTAGTTTTTAGTTGTTATTAGTAGTTTTGTTATTTAATTTTTATTTCCTTAATAATACATCCTTCGGTTTTCTTCATGCTACAGTTCTTTCCCAAGGAGCATTTTTGAAGTGAACCGGGTGACTTGTCCCTGTGATAGATGGTATGACAACTTTTTTAAGAGAATTAGTCTTGTTTTGCTAGGAAGAGACTTTTGGATTATTTGGTACTAAATAAATTATCCTTTTGTATCTGAAATATAAATTAAGAATACCCCTTAAAATTTTTGTTTTGAAGTAAAACAAGTAAGTTGCATGGTGAATAATAAT
Source organism: Nicotiana paniculata (assembly GCA_005239505.1). Taxonomy (NCBI): domain Eukaryota; kingdom Viridiplantae; phylum Streptophyta; class Magnoliopsida; order Solanales; family Solanaceae; genus Nicotiana; species Nicotiana paniculata. The sequence goes on from ML308382.1 coordinate 11,811, forward strand.
ATTTGTTATAAGATTTTGGCTCTTTTAGTGACTCGCGGCTCACTAGTTCGAAAAATATTGCTTTAGACTCATGTTGGAAGGTGAAGCTGATCTGTCTTGATTAATTCATGTTCCATGTACGTTAGTGTTTGTATAAATAAATTGTGTGTTCACCTCTATCATCTAGAACTTGCCTGATTGGTTTTTCAGTGCTAATGATAATTATGTTTGGGTGGAGAAATGACCTTAGGCATTCTTTTTGTTATTTGAAAAACCCATTAGCCGTTCGAGGGACCATTGTATATATATTATCACTAGTTACCTCATTTGAGCCTTTAACCTTTTCCTTGGCCACCTCATTACAAACTTTCCCCTTTTGCAAAATAATTCCCTCTTTTGAACCCGTCCCTTCTTCAATATTGAGAATGAGGCAAAGAGCCTAAGTTGGGGGTATGGTATCAAAATGAAAATTGGTAAGGTTGTAGATTGAGTGTAGGAACCTATACCTCAAAGTGTTCACATGAAATTACTCAAGCTCCAAAAACAAAATGGAAACAAAAAGAAAAGAAAAAGAAATATTTGTATATATATATCAATATGGAGCCTTTAAGAAAATTAGAGAGGTATTTAAAATTGTTCGATGTTGGTAACTAGGAGCCAAGGAGGGCTATGTGGTTTGAAAAGAAACAAAGGGCAACAAGAAAGAAAAATGTGAGTAGTGTTCAAGGATGGTGTAGTCACTTGTACCCAAATATTTATCCAACCCTTCACTAAGCCTACATTACAAGCTTACGAATTCCTTATGGGATCTCCAACCGAATGATCTTGAAAAGGCAATGAATTAAAATAAAGGCAAGACTATGGCATGATATGTGAGTGTGAGTGTCTTTGTAAATATGTCCCTTTTTGTTGTCATTGTAAATATTATCAGTTGGGACTTCCTTTCTTTCTTGTGAGGGAACATGAACTAGAATTGATCGGTAAAATTGATATATTCGGACATGAGCGAGTTGAGCATTTGTAGTAGACTAGTGTTGTTGAGTCACTTCTTGAAGCTTATTCTTGTCACTTGATTATTTTTTGAAACTTCCTTGCACTTCTTGAAGGTGTTTTTAAGTAAGGGAGTTATTCGAGTAAGATACATACTTGAGCCTAATTATTAGTACCAACCAAATCCAAAAGTATAATGCCTAGTTGGAGAATGTGACTTGTAAATAAGAGCAATGCAACTTGTGTTTGAAATGGTAAAACCTCGTTGAGTTATTAGTTTTTGATTTGCTTGAGGACAAGAAAAAGCTCTAAGTTGGGGGTGTTGATGAGTGGTGATTTTACCACTAATTTTGGCCTCTTTTCGTTAGATTGCATCATTCAATGATAACTTGAGGTCGTTTATAGTGTGTAATTGCTCGAATTTCAGGGAAATGATGCCATGAAGTGGTTGGTTTTAAATTGGAGTGAAGTTGAACAAAAAGTGGTGAAAAATGTGCATAATCTACAGTGGTTCCGCACCTGCTGACTTTGTGCCGCTGGTGCGACCTCGCACCTGCAGAGAATGAGCCGCACCTGCGAAGAAGAGCTAGACTGGACATAAACTGCACTTGTGATGTAATGCATGCACCCGCGAACCACATGTGCGACCTTTTGTCCGCATCTGAGGAAATGGCCCAATATACCCAGACTCGCACCTGCGCTTGGATTTTCCGACCCTGCAAAACCGCACCTGCGAAGATTCTTCCGCAGGTCCGGTAAACGGGCATCAGGTTTGGACAAAGTTGTAAAATCATATTTCTCATTCCCAACTTACGTATACTCGACCTAGCAGACATTTTCTGTATCTTTTGGATGATTTTTGGCATTGTAAAATATATTTTTGAGTACAGAAGAATAGAGAAAATATTTGTGGAAGTTAGGGTTTGCACACACACTTGGGTTTTGAAGATTTGAAGCTTGTGGTTAAGGATTTCTTACCCATTAATGATTATTTCTTCATTTCCTTGCTTTGTATTGAATATTTATGTGAGTAGTATTTATTTCAAACACTAATTCTTCTTTATGGAAATATTCATGTTTAAAGTGTGGATTAAATACCTTGTTGTGCTTATGTATTGAATGATTTTATTATATTTATGAAGTGAGTTATTATTACTTTAATTATTCTTGTTCTTAAATATTTCCAGAGGGATTAGCTAACCCTAGGACTCACCCATTAACTCCGAATTAATTTTGGAAAGATAATTTGGGGTTGGGAAGGATTAATTAACAAGAACTTGAGGCTTTAACCCTCATTTTATAGATTCTACCTAGGGATTGGATTGAACTACTTGTAGCCATATCCGGGTGTGCTTAATCTCTCAATTGGGTTAGGAATAACTCAATTAGGAAGTTTTATTAGTCTTTGGAAAAATCTAATTTAAAATTATTATCTGTGGCTAATAAACATAAACTCGCTCATATTTGTAAAATCGTGAAATACGTTGGATCGTTACTTGAGTGTAATTCCCGATGCATTCATACTTGTTGTCGTTGATCATTTTACTTGCTTTCTAGGTTAGTTTATATTTTTGCGTTTAGTTATAAACATTTTCAAAACACAAATCTATTTGTTTGGCGTTGCGCGATAAGTGATAATTCTATTACATTCCTAATCGCCTCCATATTGTTCTCTGTGGGATTCGATCCCAATGTTGTTGGGTTATTATATTTGACAATCGACCGCTTACACTATTCTAAGGTGTATTTGAGCGTATCAAGCCGCCCAGCGTATAGTGGTGCATCTTCGGGGCATGGTCACCGCGGTTTTCAGCCAGACCATTCTTTATTCGGTGCCCTTCAAGCGCAGAGTGTAGCTCGAGCACCATCAGCTTAGGGTTCTTCTATGCATGGTTCTCCTAGTGGCCATTATGGGTACAGGGGTTCATTTCAGTCCTTGTCTCCAGCTCCAAGGAGTTGTTATGAGTGTGGAATGTTCACGCATATGAGGAGGCAGTGTCCTCATCTTCTTGGAGGTCCATCTCAGCTGAGGAGCCATCCATTGACTTAAGCTCCAGTTACTTCACCACCCATCCGGGCAGCCAGGGGTGGAAGTCTGTCAGTCAGTGAGGGTGTCAAAATTCGGGAAAAATTACAAGTTGGAGGTTTGACTTCACATTCCAAGCATTTTTCAACATTGGAATTGTGTGGTGATACATATTTTGAACTACACCGGATCAATGAGGGATTGCGATGAGGAAAAATTCATACCATACATCTTACAAATTGAGGAAACAAGAAAGCAAAATGACATACTTCAAATGAAAGCCAAGAAGTGCAAAATGAAAAATTTGAGGATTGGCTCGATCATGTACTCACCATCCCCACCGCCCGTGGTCACAAGCTTGATTCCAAGCTAGGTGCCCAGTTCATATCGTAAAAGTGGCGAGAAAAGTGGTAAAGTTGACGTGCGTCGTGGCACGACGTTAAATGCGGCGCTTGGTGCGAGGCAACCCATCATTTTTCAAAATTTCTTTGGTCATTTTTGGAATTTTCTTTTCTAGAATACCCTATTATATTTTTTCTAACCAATCTGCCAAGTTTCAGAATTTTCGAAGTTGATTTGAGCAGGTCGGGGAGACCGGGTGGCCAAAAACAATGCAGGAGGAGAACAACTTTTGTTGGGCAAGCATTCTGCTCAACTCTGTGATGCCTCATGTCAAAAATTCTATCACAGAGTTGAATTTGCGAGCAAATATGCGATCGCAAAAATTTCACAAACCTTTTGATGCTGAGCCCCGGGATTCCGCACTTGCGGTCAAGATTTCGCAGGTGCGACTTCGCAGAAGCGGACTTTGACCCGCATGTGCGATTTCCCTCTCGCACGTGCGCACCTGCAGGTGCGGAGAAACCCCCGCAAGTGCGAAAATCGCCCAACTACATTCCCAAATTCTATCCCACAGGCCAGTTTCTATAAGACCTAGGACACAAACAAGAATATTAATTTTGTGCTCACTTTTATCAACTCTCACTCGCTCCAAATCACAACATACTCTAAAAGTATTTTCACTCTTCCTTGCTTTACTCTGGCATTCTTCTATCCCCATTCTGTTTTTGTTGTTGTTCTGGCCATTTCTTCTGAAAGCCATTCATGGCCGCTTACTCCCATTCCCATGACCCTTCTGATTTAAGGTAGAATTAGAGTGAGGATTTTGTTGAGAGTAGGGATTGTGTGCTAGTTCCAGTGAAGCAACAAAGTGTGGGGTTATTCTGAGCACCAAATTCCCGAGAAGAAAGAGTAAATTCTAAATGCCCGCAAAGTGTTCGATTAATTGTATAGGAGAAAATTGAGTGCTTCGTACCTTAATTTCATTGTTAATGAAGTTAGAACAAAGTTTGGTACACTAATCTGGAAGTCTTGAGTAAATATTAGGGGCCAAAAAGCTAAGCCCAAGTCAAATAATGACTCAATATTTCTGGGCAGTTATGTTTTGGACGAAGGACCACAGGTGCGACAATATCTCCGCAGATGCGGCATCGCACAGGAAAGTCCATTGCCGCAGGTGCGCTTTTTTCCATAGGTGTGAGTAAACCTCCACAGGCGCACCACCGCACCTGCGGTTGAAGTTCCGTAGGTGCAGAAACTCACTAGTCTTGCCAAAAATAGTGGCTTTTCAAATTGGCCCTCCCGGGCCCGTTTGACTTAGTTCTTTTGCCTATGTGCAGTGTTTTAATATGCTTCACAAGATTACACTGCTTGACTAACTTCGTTTTGATTTTTTATAGGTACTTTGCCTAAAAAATAGACCCAAAGAAACACAAAAATGCTCCGAACATTTCTGAAATTGAGGAGGACGTTAGGGGACATTATGATGATTATTGGTTCATGTCGGCTGCCTTTCAACGCCGGTATTATGACAACCTCCTCGCAAAGAAATTGGTACTTGAGAGAGGGATTGTGGCGGACAATTTGGGCGAAAAGCTCTAGAATTTCTACGATCGGTTGGTATCCTATGGGTGGTCGTGCTTCATTCCCACTCGATGCAACGATACTGAGACATGGGTTCGCAAGTTTTACGCCAATCTGAGGCATACAAACTTCGACAATCCTCATCTCATCATCAAAGGGAAAATGGTGAGATTCGGGGCAGAAGATATTAATGCTGCACTCGGGATTCCAAGCCACCCAATAAAGTCAGTGCAAGAGAAGGATCACTACGAAAACTCGACATGGCTTGTGTCCAAATTGTACCCTGAAAGTGTAAGACCACAGTGGGCAAACAAGAGGAAACGCTTGAAGTCAACTGACTTCACAGCCGAGGCTAAGATATGGCTATATATTCTGAGCAGCAGGGTGTCCCCCAGTGGGAATGTCTCAGATGTTTCATATACCAGGGCCCTGATCATTGCTTGCCTGCTTGATGGCATTCCAGTGAACCCAGGACATTTTATTCTGAGCGAGATGCAGCAGTATTTTCTTTTCGATGGGCCAGGGTTGTTGCTTCCTTCTTTGATCACTGAGTTGTGCAAGCATCCACAGGTCAAGGAGCGCCCCACTGATCATTGGGTTCCCACCGATAAACCCTTCTACCCGTTGAGAGTCAAGGGGGAGGGTGGAGCAGTAAAGAGCAAGAAAAGGAAGGTTACCACCACCACTGCCGGAGCTGGATCCTCCTCACAGTCTGCTGCAGCAGAGGGTCCTTTTGGGGAGATGAACTCCCAATTTGCTATCCTGTGGGACCTAGTGTCCAAGCTCCGCACTAGACCTTCCACCTCCCAGCCTCAGCCTCCACCTGAGTAATACTCCAGGGCTGAGATGCAGCTGTATTTAGATACTCAGGTCAAGATGGCAGATCCTCTTTCACAGCTTGATACCGCCTACACCAGCCTGGCCAAGGCACATGTTGACCTGAGGGAGTCATTTGCCAAGGAAAAGGAGAAAAATAAAAAGAAAGGTAAGCTCCTATAAAAGTATGGATAGGAGTCAAGGCGATCTTTAGGTAGGGGCAGCCGAGCAAGAAGCTACCAGTTGCGGATGCTGATGACAACGAGGATTACTCGTTCATGACCGATTGTGATGGTGTAGATGCAGACGATGATGATGATGATGACAACGAGAGTTCTCAGTAGCATCGACCAGCCTCTTCTCTTGCAGTCTGCTAGTCTGATGCAGACCTCAGGGAGACCCTCAAACTATGCTATTTTATTTTGATGTTACGTAGTGGGGACACTGCAATATTTCTAGTTTGGGGTAGATTTTGTACATTGTATCTCTTATGACTTGGTTTATGACAATGTTATGTGCCCTTGCCGGGCTTCCTTGTTATGAATGAATATTATGTGCCCTTGTCGGGCTTATTGTGGATTATGTCAATGGTTTTTTTCTAAGCTTGGTGTGATTAGTTTTAATTTTTCTTGTATCGTTTATTTTCTTTAGTAGTTACTTCTATTTTAGTTTTTAGTTGTTATTAGTAGTTTTGCTATTTAACTATTATTTCCTTAATTATACATCCTTGGGTTTTCTTCATGCTACGGTTCTTTCCCAAGAAGCATTTTTGAAGTGAACCGGGTGACTTGTCCCTATGATAGATGGTATGACAACTTTCTTAAGGGAATTAGTCTTGTTTTGCTAGGAAGAGACTTTTGGATTATTTGGTACTAAAGAAATTATCCTTTCATATCTGAAATGTAAATTAAGAATACCCCTTAAAATTTTTGATTTGAAGTAAAACAAATAAGTTGCATGGTGAAGAATAATCTTTATTATAAGATTTTGGCTCTTTTAGTGACTCGCGGCTCACTAGTTTGAAAGATATTTCTCTAGACTCATGTTGGAAAGTGAAATTTATTCGTCTTGATTAATTCATGTGCCATGTACGTTAGTGTTTTTATAAATAAATCGTGTGTTCACCTTTATCATCTAGAACTTGCCCGGTTGGTTTTTCAGTGCTAATGATAATTATGTTTGGGTGGAGAATTGACCTTAGGTATTATTTTTGTTATTTGAAAACCCCCTTAGCCTTTCGAGGCACCATTGTATATATATTATCACTAGTTACCCCATTTGAGCCTTTAACCTTTTCCTTGGTCACCTCATTACAAACATTCCCCTTTTGCAAAATAATTCCCTGTTTTGAACCCGTCCCTCCTTCAATATTGAGAATGAGGGAAAAATCCTAAGTTGGGGGTATGGTGTCAAAGTGAAAATTGGTAAGGTTGTAGATTGAGTGTAGGAACCTATACCTCAAAGTATTCACATGAAATTACTCAAGCTCCAAAAGAAAAAAATTTTAAAAAAAGAGACAAAAGGAAAAGAAAAAGAAATATTTGTATATATATCAATATGGAGCCTTGAAGAAAATTAGAGAGGTACTTAAAATGGTTCAATGTTGGTAACTAGGAGCCAAGGAGGGCTATGTGGTTTGAAAAGAAACAAATGGCAACAAGAAGGAAAAATGTGAGTAGTGTTCAAGGATGGTGTAGTCACTTGTACCCAAATGTTTATACAACCCTTCCCTAAGCCTACATTACAAGCTTACAAAGTCCTTATGGGATCTCCAACTGAATATTCTTGAAAAGACGATGAATTAAAATAAAGGCAAGACTATGGCATGATATGTTGTAAGACTTGAAAATATTTGTGATAATGAGTGTCTTTGTAAATATGTCCCTTTTTGTTGTCATTGTAAATATTGTGTGTTGGGACTGTCTTTCTTTCTTTTGAGGGCACATGAACTAGAATTGATCGGTGAAATTGATATATTCGTAAATGAGCGAGTTGAGCATTTGTAGTAGACTAGTGTTGTTGAGTCACTTCTTGAGGCTTATTCTTGTCACTTGATTATTTTTTGAAACTTCCTTGCACTTCTTGAAGTTGTTTTTAAATAAGGGAGTTATTCGAGTAAGATACATACTTGAGCCTAATTATTAGTACCAACCAAATCCATATGTATAATGCTTAGTTGGAGAATGTGACTTGTAAATAAGAACAATGCAACTTGTGTTTGAAATGGTAAAACCTCATTGAGTTATTAGTTTTTGATTTGCTTGAGGACAAGAAAAAGCTCTAAGTTGGGGGTGTTGATGAGTGGTGATTTTACCACTCATTTTGGCCTCTTTTCATTAGATATTGCATCATTAAATGATAACTTGAGGTTAATTATAGTGTGTAATTGCTCGAATTTAAGGGAAATGATGCCATGAAGTGGTTGGTTTTGAATTGGAGTGAAGTTTAACAAAAAATGGTGAAAAATGTGCAAAACCTACAATGATTCCGCACTTGCAGACTTTGTGCCGCTGGTGCGACCTCTCACCTGCGGAGAATGAGCCGCACCTGCGAAGAAGAGCTAGACTGGACAACAACCGAACCTTCGATGTAATCCATGCACCTGCATAACCGCATGTGTGACCTTTTCTCCGCATCTGAGGAAATGGCCCAATATACCCAGACTCGCACCTGCGCTTGGATTTTCCCCCTGCAGAACCACACCTGCGAAGATTCTTCCGCAGGTGCGGTAAACGGGCATCCGGACTGGACAATGTTTTAAAATCACATTTCTCATTCCCAACTCACATGTACTCGACCTAGCAGACATTTTCTGTATCTTTTGTAAGATTTTTGGCATTGTAAAATATATTTTTGAGTAGAGAAGAAGAGAGAAAACATTTGTGGAAGCTAGGGTTTGCACACACACTTGGGTTTTGAAGATTTGAAGCTTGTGGTTAAGGATTTCTTACCCATTTATGTTTATTTCTTCATTTCCTTGCTTTGTATTGAATATTTATGTGTGTAGTATTTATTTCCAACACTAATTATTGTTTATGAAAATATTCATGTTTAAAGTGTGGATTAAATACCTTGTTGTGCTTATGTATTGAATGATTTTATTATATTTATGAAGTGAGTTATTGTTACTTTAATTATTCTTGTTCTTTAATGTTTCCAAAGGGATTAGCTGACCCTAGGACTCACCCATTAACTCCGAATTAATTTGGGAAAGATAATTCGGGATTGAGAAAGATTAATTAACAAGAACATGAGGTTGTAACCCTCATTTTATAGATTCTACCTAGGGATAGGATTGATATACTTGTCGCCATATCTGGGTGTGCTTAATCTCTCAATTGGGTTAGGAATAACTCAATTAGGAAGTTTTATTAGTCTTTGGAAAAATCTAATTTAAAATTATTATCCGTGGCTAATAAACATAAACTCGCTCATATTTGTAAAATCGTGAAATACGTTGGATCGTTACTTGTGTGTAATTCCCGATGCATTCATACTTGTTGCCGTTGATCATTTTACTTGCTTTCTATGTTAGTTTATATTTTCGCATTTAGTTATAAACATTTTCAAAACCAAAATCTATTTGTTCGGCATTGCGCGATAAGCGATAATTCTCTTACATTCCTAATCGCCTTCATATTGTTCTCTCTGGGATTCGACCCTAACCTTGTATTATATTTGACAATCAACCGCTTACACTGTTTTACGGTATAATTTGAGCGTATCAAGCCGCCCAACGTATAGTGGTGCATCTTCTGGGCATGGTCACCGCAGTTTTCAGCTAGGCCATTCTTTATTCGGTGCCCTTCCAGCCCAGAGTGTAGATCGAGCACCATCAGCTCAAGGTTTTTCTATGCATGGTTCTCCTAGTGGACATTATGCTGCCAGGGGTTCATTTCAGTCCGAGTCTCCAGCTCCAGAGAGTTGTTATGAGTGTGGAGAGTTCGGGCATATGAGGAAGCAGTGTCCTCAACTTCTTGGAGGTCCATCTCAGCTGAGGAGCCAGCCATCAACTTAAGCTCCAGTTACTACACCACCCACCTAGGCAGCCACGGGTGGTAGTCTGTCAGTCAGCGAGGATGTCAAAATTCGGGAAAAATTGCAACATCGAGGTTTGACGGCACATTCCAAGTATTTTTCAACATTGGAATTGTGTGGTGATACAGATGTTGAACTACACCAGTTCAATGAGGGATTGCGATGAGGAAAAATTCATACCATACATCTTACAAGTTGAGGACACAAGAAAGCTAAATGACATACCTCACGTGAAATCCAAGAAGTGCAAAATGAAACATTTGAGGATTGGCTCGATCATCTACTCACCACCACCTACCGCCCTTGGTCACAAGCTTGATTCCAAGCTAGGTGCCTGGTTCATATCGTCAAAGTGGCGAGAAAAGTGGTAAAGTTGGCGTGCGTCGTGCCACGACGTTAAATGCCACCCTTGGTGGGAGGCAACCCATCATTTTTCAAAATCTTTTTTGGTCATTTTTGGAATTTTCTTTTTGAGAATAGGTTATTATATTTTTTCTAACCAATCCGCCAAGTTTCAGAATTTTCGGAGTTGATTTGAGCAGGTCGGGGAGACCGGGTGGCCAAAAACAATGCAGCAGGAGAACATCTTTTGCTGGCTAAACATTCTGCTCAACAATGCGATGCCTCATGTTAAAAATGCTATCGCAAAGTTGAATTTGCGAGGAAATATGAGATTGCAAAAATTTCACAAACGTTTTGATGCTGAGCCCAGGGATTCCACACTTGCAGTCAAGATCCCGTAGATGCGACTTCGCAGAAGCGGACTTTGACCCGCATGTGCGATTTCCCTCTCACACGTGCGCACCCGCAGGTGTGGAAGAAGCCCCGCAAGTGCGAAAATCGACCAACTACATTCCCAAATTCTATCCCACAGGTCGTTTTCTATAAGCCCTAGAACCCAAACAAGAAAATTAATTTTGTGCTCACTTTTCTAAACTGTCACTCGCTGCAAATCACAACATACTCTACAGGTATTTTCACTCTTCCTTGCTTTACTCTGGCATTCTTCAATCCCAATTCTATTTTTGTTGTTGTTTTGGCCATTTCTTGTTAAAGACATTCATGGTCGTTTACTCCAATTCCCATGACCCTTTTGATTTAAGGTAGAATTACAGTGAGGATTTGGTTGAGAGTAGGGATTGTGTGCTAGTTTCAGTGAAGCAACAAAGTGTGGGGTTACTGTGAGCACCAAATTCCTAAGAAGATAGATTAAATTCTAAATGCTCGCAAAGTGTTCGGTTAATTGTATAGGTGAAATTGAGTGCTTCGTACCTTAATTTCATTGTTAGTGAAGTTAGAAAAAAGTTCGGTACACTAATCTGGAAGTCTTGAGTAAATATTAGTGGCCAAAAAGCTATGCCGAAGTCAAAAAATGACTCAATATTTCTTGGCAGTTGTGTTTTGGACGAAGGACCGCAGGTGCGACAATATTTTCGCAGGTGTCCTGCGAGTCCATCGCCGCAGGTATGTTTTTGTCCGTAGGTGCGAGTAAACTTCTGCAGGCGCGCCACCGCACCTACGGTTGAAGTTTCGCAGGTGCAGAAACTCGCTAGTTTTGCCAAAAATAGTGGCTTTTCAAAGTGGCCCTCCTGGGCCCGTTTGACTTGGTTCTTTGGTTTATGTGCAATGTTTTTATATGCTTAACAATATTCCACTGCTTGACTAACTTCGTTTTGATTTTTTATAGGTACTGCCTAAAAAATAGACCCGAAGAAACACAAAAATGCTCCGAACAATTATGAAATTGAGGAAGAGGTTGGGGGACATTTTGATGATTATCGGTTAATGTCGGCTGCCTGTCAATGTCGGTATTATGAAAACCTCCTCACCAAGAAATTGATACTTGAGAGAGGGATTGCGGAGGACAACTTGGGAGAAAAGATCCCGGATTTCTATGATTGGTTCGTGAGTTTGACGCCAATCTGAGGCATACAAACTTCGACAATCCTCATCTCATTATAAGAGGGAAAATATTGAGATTCGGGGCAGAATAAATTAATGCTGCACTCGGCATTCCAAGCCACCCAAGAGAGCCAGTACTAGAGAAGGATCACTGCGAACACTCGGCATGGCTTGTGTCAAAATTGTATCCTGAAAGTGTAAGACCACAGTGGGCAAACAAGAGTAAAGGCTTGAAGTCAACTGACTTTACAGCCGAGGCTAATATATGGCTATATATTCTTAGCAACAGGGTGTCCCCTAGTAGGACTGTCTCATATGTTTCTTATACTAGAGCCCTGATCATTGCTTGCATGTTTGATGGTATTCTAGTGAACCCGGGCCATTATATTCTAAGCGAGATACGAAAGTATTTTCTTGACGATGGGCCAGAGTTGTTGTTTCCTTCTTTGATCACTGAGTTGTGCAAGTAGGCACATGTCGAGGAGCGCCCCACTGTCGGAGCTGGATCCTCCTCACAGTCTGCTGCAGTAGAGGGTCCTATTGGGGAGATGAACTCCCAATTTGCTATCCTGCAGGACCTAGTGTCCAAGCTCCCCACTGGACCTTCCACCTCCCAGCCTCATCCTCCACCTGAGTACTACTCCAGGGCTAAGATGCAACAGTATTTTGATACTCAGGACAAGATGACAACATCTCTTTCACACCTTGACACCGCCTACACCAGCCTGGCCAAGGCACATGTTGACCTGAAGGAGTCAATTGACAAGGAAAAGGAGAAAAATAAAAAGAAAGGTAAGTTCCTGGTGAAAGTGTGGACATGAGTCAAGGAAATCTTTAGGTGGGGGCAGCCGAGCAAGAAGCTACCAGTTGCGGATGCTGATGACAGCGAGGACTACTCGTTCATGACCGATTGTGATGGTTTAGATGCAGATGATGACGATAACGAGAGTTCTTAGTAGCGTTGACCAGCCTGTTCTCTTGCAGTCTGCTAGTCTGATGTAGACCTCAAGGAGACCCTCAAACTATGCTCTTTTATTTTGATGTTATGTAGTGGGGACACTGCAATATTTCTAGTTGCGGGTGTGTTTTGTACATTGTATCTATTATGACTTGGTTTATGAAATTGTTATGTGCCCTTGCCGGGCTTCTTTGTTATGTATGGATATTATGTGCCCTTGCCGGGATTATTGTGGATTATGTCAATGGTTTTTTGGTAAGCTTGGTGTGATTAGTTTTTATTTCCCTTGTATCATTTGTTTTTTTCAGTAGTTGCTTCTATCTTAGTTCTTAGTTGTTATTAGTAGTTTTGTTCTTGAACTTTTATTTCCTTAATAATACATCATTGGGTTTTCTTCATGCTACGGTTCTTTCCCAAGGAGCATTTTTGAAGTGAACCGGGTGACTTGTCCCTATGATAGATGGTATGACAACTTTCTTAAGGGAATTAGTCTTGTTTTGCTAGGAAGAGACTTTTGGATTATTTGGTACTAAAGAAATGATCCTTTTGTATGTGAAATACAAATTAAGAATACCTCTTAAAGTTTTGGTTCTAAAGTAAAACTAGCAAGTGGAATAGTGAAGAATAATCTTTGTTATGAGATTTTGGCTCTTTTAGTGACTCGCGGCTCACTAGTTTGAAAAATATTGCTCTAGAATCATGTTGGAAAGTTAAATTGATCTGTCTTGATTAATTCACGTGCCATGTACGTTAGTGTTTGTATAAATAAATCTTATGTTCACCTCTATCATCTAGAATTTTCCCGGTTGGTTTTTCAATGATAATAATAATTATGTTTGGGTGGAGAAATGAACTTAGGCATTCATTGTGTTATTTGAAAACCCATTTAGCCTTTCGAGGCACCATTGTATATGTATTATCACTAGTTACACCATTTGAGCCTTTAACCTTTTCCTTGGCCATCTCATTACAAACCTTTCCCTTTTGCAAAATAATTTCCTCTTTTGAACCCGTCCCTCCTTCAATATTGAGAATGAGGCAAAAAGCCTAAGTTGGGGGTATGGTGTTAAAGTGAAAACTGGTAAGGTTGTAGATTGAGTGTAGGAACCTATACCTCAAAGTGGTCACATGAAATTACTCAATCTCTAAAAGAAAAAAATTATAAAAAAAAAGAGAGAAAAAGAAATATTTGTATATATATCAATATGGAGCCTTGAAGAAAATTAGAGAGGTACTTAAAATGGTTCGATGTTGGTAACTAGGAGCTAAGGAGGGCTATGTGTTTTGAAAAGAAACAAAAGGCAAGAAGAAAGAAAAATGTGAGTAGTGTTCAAGAGGGTGTAGTCACTTGCACCCAAATGTTTATCAAACCCTTCCCTAAGCCTACATTACAAGCTTACAAAGTCCTTATGGGATCTCAAACCGAATGTTCTTGAAAAGGCGATGAATTAAAATAAGGGCAAGACTATGGCATGATATGTTGTAACACTTGAAATTCTTTGTGAGTGTAAGTGTCTTTGTAAATATGTCCCTTTTTTGTCATTGTAAATATTGTGAGTTGGGACTGTCTTTCTTTCTTGTGAGGGCACATGAACTAGAATTGATCGGTGAAATTGATATATTCGGAAATGAACGAGTTTAGCATTTGTAGTAGACTAATGTTGTTGAGTCACTTCATGAGGCTTATTCTTGTCACTTGATTATTTTGCTGAAACATCCTTGCACTTCTTGAAGTTGGTTTTAAATGAGGGTAATATTCGAGTAAGATACATAGTTGAGCCTAATTAATAGTACCAACCAAATCCATAAGTATAATGCTTAGTTGGAGAATGTGACTTATAAATAAGAGCAACGCTACTTGTGTTTGAAATGGTAAAACCTCATTAAGTTATTAGTTTTTAATTTTCTTGAGGACAAGCAAAAGCTCTAAGTTGGGGGTGTTGATGAGTGGTGATTTTACCACTCACGTTGGCCTCTTTTCACTAGATTTTACATCATTCAATGATAACTTGAGGTCCTTTATAGTGTGTAATTTCTCGAATTTCAGGGAAATGATGCCATGAAATGGTTGGTGTTGAATTGGAGTGAAGTTGAACAAAAAGTGGTGAAAAATATGCAAAAGCTCAAGTGATTCCGCACCAGCGGAGAATGAGCCGCACCTGCGAAGAAAAGCTAGATTGGACAGCAACCGCACCTACGATGTAATCCACGCACATGCAGAACCGCATGTGCTACCTTTTGTCCGCATCTGTGAAAATTGCCCAACATACCCAGACTCGCACCTGCGCTTGGATTTTTCGCCCCTGCGAAGATTCTTCCGCAGGTGCGGTCAACGGGCATAAGGACTGGACAATGTTGTAAGATCACATTTCTCATTCGCACCTCATATATACTCAACCTAGCAGACATTTTCTTTATTTTTGGAAGATTTTTGGCATTGTAAAATATATTTTTGAGTAGAGAAGAAGAGAGAAAACATTTGCGGAAGTTAGGGTTTGCACACACACTTGGGTTTTGAAGATTTGAAGCTTGTGGTTAAGGATTTCTTACCCATTTATGTTTATTTCTTCATTTCCTTGCTTTGTATTGAATATTTATGTGAGTAGTATTTATTTCCAACAGTAATTCTTGTATATGGAAATATTCATGTTTAAAGTGTGGATGAAATACCTTGTTGTGCTTATGTATTAAATGATTTTATTATATTTATGAAGTGAGTTATTATTACTTTAATTATTCTTGTTCTTTAATGTTTCCAGAGGGATTAACTAACCCTAGGACTCGCCCATTAACTCCGAATTAATTTTGGAAAAGATAATTTGGGGTTGGGAAAGATTAATTAACAAGAACTTGAGGCTTTAACCCTCATTCTATAGATTCTACCTAGGGATAGGATTGAACTACTTGTAGCCATATTCGGGTGTGCTTAATCTCTCGATTCTGTTAGGAATAATTCAATTAGGATGTCTTATTAGTCTTTGGAAACATCTAATTTAGAAATATTATCTGTGGCTAATTAACATAAACTCGCTCATATTTGTAAAATCGTGAAATACGTTGGATCGTTACTTGAGTATAATTCCTGATGCATTCATACTCTTTGCCATTGATCATTTTACTTGCTTTCTAGGTTAGTTTATATTTTTGCATTTAGTTATAAAAAATTTCAAAAACAAAATCTATTTGTTTGGCATTACACGATAAGTGATAATTCTCTTACATTCCTAATCGCCTCTATATTGTTCTCTGTGGGATTTGACTGCAACCTTGTTGGGTTATTATATTTGACAATCGACCGCTTATATTATTTTAAGGTGTAATTTGAGCGTATCAGGCCGCCCAACATAGAGTGGTGCATCTTTGGGGCATGGTCACCGCGGTTTTCAGCCAGGCCATTCTTTATTCAGTGCCCTTCCAGCCCAGAGTGCAGCTCGAGCACCATCAACTCAGGGTTCTTTTATGCATGGTTCTCCTAGTGGCCATTCTAGTGCCAGGGGTTCATTTTAGTCCAAGTCTCCAACTCGAGGGAGTTGTTATGAGTGTGGAGAGTTTGGGCATATGAGGATGCAGTGTCCTCATCTTCTTGGAGGTCCATCTCAGCTGAGGAGCCAGCCATCGACTTAAGCTCCAGTTACATCACCACCCACCCAGGCAGCCAGGGGTGGTAGTAAGTCATCTAGAGGCCGCCTAGGTGGGGAGGTCGAGTAGGTGGAGGTCAGGCCCGTATGTATGCCATTCTAGCCAGGCAAGATGCTATGGCCTCCGATGTAGTGATTGCAGGTATTGTATTAGTCTGCTACGGAGATGCTTTGGCTATATTCGACCCTGGTTCTACATATTCCTATTTTTCTTCATATTTTGCCCATTTTCTGGATATGCCCCTCGAGTCTTTAGTTACATATGTTCATGTGTTAACTCCGGTGGGCGATACTGTTGTTGTGGACCGTGTGTATCGGTTGTGTGTGATATCTATTGGGGGTTTGGAGACCCGAGTTGACCTACTGTTACTCACCATGGTTAATTTTGATGTGATATTTGGCATGGACTGGTTATCTCCGTGTCATGTCGTTCTTGATTGTCACGCTAAGACTGTGACCTTAGCTATGCCCGGATGTCAGAGGCTTGAGTGGGGAGGTTCTTCTGATTATGTGCCTAGTAGGGTGATTTCCTACCTGAAGGCTCCGCGTATGGTTGAGAAAGGGTGTTTATCATATCTGGATTTTGTGAGGGACGTCAGTTGTGAGACTCCCGCTATTGATTCGGTTCCTGTAGTCCATAACTTTCTAGACGTGTTTCTTGCAGACCTGCCAAGCATGCCACCTGACAGGGACACTGATTTTGGTATTGACCTGGTTCCAGGCACTCAGCCTATTTCTATTCCACCTTATTGTATGGCACCAGCGGAGCTAACGGAATTAAAGGAGCAGCTTCATCAACTCCTAGATAAGGGGTTCATTCGGCCTAGTGTGTCACCTTGGGGTGCACCGGTGTTGTTTGTAAAGACGAATGATGGTTCTATGCGTATATGTATTGATTATCGGCAACTGAACAGAGTTACGGTGAAGAACTGGTACCCCTTACCTCGTATAGATGAATTGTTTGATCAGTTGCAGGGTGGCAGGGTATTTTCTAAGATTATCTTGCCTTCTTGCTATCAGCAATTGATGATTCGGGGTCCAAACATCCCGAAGATTGCTTTCAGGACTAGATACAGTCATTATGAGTTTCTGGTTATATTATTTGGGCTGACCAATGCCCCAGCAGCCTTTATGCACTTGATGCACAGTGTATTCCGACCTTATATGGATTCTTTCATCATCGTGTTCATTGACGATATCTTGATGTATTCCCGATCTCGGGAGGATCTTGAGCAGCATTTGAGAGTTGTGCTTCTGACCTTAAGAGAGAAGAGATTGTATGTAAAATTTTTGAAGTGTGAGTTCTGGCTTGATTCAGTGGCATTCTCGGGGCACGTGATGTCCAGTAAGGGTATTCAGGTTGATCTGAAGAAGGTAAACGCAGTGCAGAGTTGTCCTAGACCTTCATCAGCTATTGAGATTCACAGTTTCCTTGGTTTGGCAGGGTAATATCGTCGTCTCGTCGAGGGATTTTAATGTATTGCAGAACCTATGACCAGGCTAACCCGGAAGGGTGCTCAGTTTAGGTGGACTGAGGAGTGTGAGGTGCGCTTTCAGAAGTTCAAGTCAGCTTTGACTACAACTCCGGTATTGATTTTGCCTACGTGTTCAGGATCTTATACAATTTACTGTGATGCCTCGAGAGTTGGCCATGTAGCGGTTTTGATGCAGGATGGTAGGGTGATTGCCTACGCGTCCAGACAGTTGAAGGTGTAGAAGACGAATTATCCAGTGCATGATCTTGAGCTAGCAACTACTGTTCACGCCTTAAAGATTTGGCGTCATTATTTGTATGAAGTGCATTGTGAGATTTTCACTAATCACCGTAGTTTGCATCATCTGCTTAAGCAAACAGATATGAATTTGAGTCATAGGAGGTGGTTGGAGATTCTCAAGGAGTATGACCTCACTATCTTATATTATTCGGGGAAGGCCAATACAGTGGCTGATGCCCTGAGTCGTCGTGCGGAGAGTTTGGGGAGTTTAGCCTACCTTCCAATAGCAGAGCGACCTTTAGAACTTGATGTTCAGGCTTTAGCAGGTCAGTTGGTGAGATTGGATCTATCAGAGCCTCCGCGGGTATTAGCTAGTGTAGCCTCCAGGTGTTCTCTTTATGATCAGATTAGAGTACGCCAGTATGATGATCACACTTGCTTGTTTTTCTGGACAGGGTCCGTTGCGGTGATGCCAGTGATGTGGTACCGGTGATGATGAGGTCATGATGATGCAGGGCCGGATTTGTGTGCCCAATTTAGATGGGCTTCGAGATTTGATTCTAGTAGAGGCCCATAGTTTACGGTATTCCATACATCCGGGTGCTGCGAAGATGTATCAAGATCTGCGACAACAATATTGGTGGAGGCGGATGAAGAGGTATATTGTTGATTTTGTGGCTCGGTGTCTCAACTGTCAGCAGGTAAAGTATGAGCACTAGAAGCCAGGTGGACTGCTTTAGAGATTTGATATTACGGAGTGGATGTGGGAGTGGATAACCATGGACTTCGTAGTTGGGCTCCCATGGACTTCGAGGAGGTTTGATGCTATATGGGTTATTGTGGATCGGCTGACCAAGTCCGCGCACTTCATTCCTGTTGGTACTACTTATTCTTCGGAGCAGTTAGCTGAGATTTATTTCAGGGAGATTGTCCGATTGCATGGGGTTCCTTTTTCTATCATTTTTGACAGAGGTACTCAGTTCACGTCTCAGTTCTGGAGAGTCGTACAGAGATAGTTGGGTACTCAGGTTGAGTTGAGCACAACATTTAATCCTCAGACAAACGGGCAGTCGGAGCGTACTATTCAGATTTTGGAGGATATGTTGCGTGCATGTATCATTGATTTTGGAGGTTCGTGGGACATGTTTCTGCCACTCGTGGAGTTTGCATATAAAATAGTTATCAGTCGAGTATCCGGATGGCTCCGTATCAGTCTTTATATGGTAGGAGGTGCAGATCTCTAGTTGGTTGGTTTGAGCGGGGCGAGGCTAGGCTATTGGGCACAGAGTTGGTTAAGGATGTGTTGGGTAAGGTGAAATTGATTCAGGAGCTGCTTGGCAGGACGCAGTCTAGGCAGAAGAGTTATGCGGACCGGAAGGTCCGAGATGTGTCTTTCTTGGTTGGAGAGAAGGTACTGCTGAAGGTGTCACCCATGAAGGATGTTATGAGGTTCGGGAAGAGGGGAAAGATGATTCCCCGATTTATTGGGCCTTTTGAGGTGCTTCAGATTGTTGGGGAAGTGGCTTATAGACTTGCCATGCCTCCTAGCTTATCTAGTATTCATCTGGTGTTTTATGTTTCGATGCTCTAGAAATATGTTGGTGACTGGTCTCATATTTTGGACTTCAGCACGTCTCAGCTCGAGTGTGATATGTCATATGAGGTAGAGCTGGTGGCTATTTTGGATCGGCTGGTCAGAAAGTTGAGGTCTAAGGGTATAGCTTTAGTTAAGATTTAGTGGAAAGGAAAGCCAATGGAGGATGCAACCTGGGAGACGGAGCGGGAGATGCGGGACATATATCCTCACTTATTCAAGACTCCAGTTATTTTTCTAGACCCGTTCGAGGATGAATATTTGTTTAAGAGGGGGAGGAAGTAACGATCCGACAGGTCGTTTCGTGAGTTAGCCCCGTTTTCACCATTTCTTCTTTATCATATCTTGCTTAGCTTGCTTATGTTGTGTTGGGTCGGTTGGTTTGGGTTAGGAGTAGTCATAGTGAGAGCAGAGGCACTTAGCCTCTTGAAGTAGCTAATAGTTGAAAAGTCAAACTGGATGTTGACTTATTCGTAAACAACCTCTGAATGCGGATTTTATGGCTCTGATAGCTTTGTTAGGTCATTTGGGACTTATGAGTGTGTTCGGAATAATATTTTGATGTCCGGTGTAGAATTAGGCTTGAATTGGTGAAAGTTAGTTTTTGGCGATTTACGGTCGGCAGTGGAAAATAGGCTATAGGGGTCGGAATGGAATTCCGATAGTTGGAGCAGGTTTGTAATTTCATTATGGATATGTTTGCAAATTTTCATGTCAATCGGATGTGTTTTGGTCGGTTTCGGCATCATTGGCGAATTTAGAAGTTATAAAGTTCATAGGTTTGAATTTGATGTAATTTTGGTGATTTTGTGTTGTTTTTGGTGTTTCGAAGACTCGACTAAGTTTGAGATGTTATGGGGTGTGTTGGTATGTTTGGTTGGGGCCCAGCGAGGCTCGGCATTGATTCAGGATTGTTAGCTGAGGTTTGGACTTAGGAAATTTGCAGCATATAACTGCTGGTGTGAATCTTCTGGTGTGGCCGCACCTGGGGATGGGGAGCCGCAGGTGCAAAAAGAGGCTAGGCAGGAGGAGTTTGCAGGTGTGAAGAAATTGGCCGCACCTTCGAAGCCGCAGGTGCGGAAAAAGGGATCGCAGGTGCGAGAATTAGACTGTTAGTGGGATTTCACAGGTGCGCACCTAGGACCGCAAGTGCGGGTCCGCAGGTGGGAGGAACTGTCGCAGAACAGTATAAAAAGGTGCCTCCGCAAATAATTTTTCATTCTTCCATTGTTGCATGCGGGTCAAGATTGTTTGAGGGAAAATTGAAGGGGATATTCGAATGTCTTCAGTGGAGGTAAGTTCCCGGATTATAAAAATCGTTTCTATGCTATTTTGTACGGATTAGGCTTGTAATTTGAAGAATTAAAGTGGGAAAAGTTCGGAAAAATGGGGAGGAAATTTGGAAATTCTTTTGGTGATTTGAGTGGGCAATTATGGTCCGATTGTGGAGTTTTTGGTATGTACATAATCGTGGGAGGATGTAGATTCTAGTGATGTAAATTTTATTGAATTCCGCGACATAGGCCCGGGCCTTGGATTTGGCCAAATTTCGGGAATTATGTTAAAATTTATATCTTCCAATTAGGTTTTGTTCCATTATCGTATATTGATGATGTTAATCTGATTTTTGTTAGATTCGGAGCATTTGGGAGCCAATTCGACCGGCAAGCGCATCACGCAGAAGATTTTGGGTTGTTCCGAGGTAAGTAACGATTGTAACTCTAAACTTCAGGGTATGACACCCCGTTATTTGATATTGTGTCGATAAATGAGGTGACAAACACGCTAGGTAACGAGCGTGGGGGCGTGCACCAATAGGGATTGTGACTTGGACCGCACAGTAGTGGTTATTAAGCCGTGATTCGAATTGAACCTTACGACATCCTATCTTTTGGAAGTTTATACTTGTTTATAGGCTGTGAGCCATGTTTGGGGCCTTGTGCGAGTCTGTTTAGACCCTCAAAGATACTTTTATACTATTCTACCACTATCCTGTTAGAACAATTGTGAACTCAGTCATGTTTCCTACCTGTTGTTATTTTCACTATCATCACATTGCTTTGAAAACTATAAAAAGTATTTTTGGCTGAGTCTCGTAAGTTGAGACAAACTGCCCAAGTGTCTTGTGAGGGTAACTGAGTTGGGCCGAGAGCCGAGTATGTGAGGATAGCTATGGACCGGGCTGCACGCCGCAACAATATATATTTGTTAGGCCGAGCGCCGAGTATGTGAGGATAGTTATGGGATTGGCTGCACGCCGCAGCAATATATATGTTATATATTACATATGGGTCGGGCTGCGCACTGCAGCAATATAGATTGAATATATATATATATATATATGGATCGGGCTGCACACTGCAACAATATATGTTATATATGGATCGGGTTGCACGCGCGCATCAGATATAGCGCTTGTGCTGGAGGAGCCCCTCCAGGAGTCTGTACACCCCCAGTGAGCGCAATCGACTTTTATATGGATCGGGCTGCACACCGCAGCGTATGTTATACATGGATCGGGCTGCACGCCGCAGCAATATAGATATATATAAATAGTAGTGGAGCGGGCCACCCGCCACATCATTTGTGTGTGTTCATGGTATTTTCTGAGTACGAGTGTTAAGTGACAGCATGAGATACTGATAGTGGAGTCGCGATTGAATGAGAGGCTTGCCCGAGAGGCTTATTTGTGAGTGATATTGTGCCCGAGGAGCTTATATTTTATGAAAAAAGTGTTGTTTACACTCTTCTTTACACCGAGCCTCTGATAATAAATGTTGGATAGATGTTTTATACAAGATTTTCTAATGGAAACCGGAGTTTTATGAAATATTCGGAATTGTAGAATTCCTGACTTGATTTATTCATTTACATTGTTATTTATTATATGGATTTACACGATTTACTTGCTCGTCACTACACTCAAGTTTTTAGTTACATTGATTACTTACTGAGTTGGCATACTCACGTTTCTCCATGCACCTCTGTGTGCAGATCTAGGTACCGGACCATCTCACTAGTTGATTTCCGGACGAGCTTTGAGTTGTTTGAGGATTGAGGTAGCTGCTAAGCGTCCCCAACTTACTTCATTTCCTTCCCTCAGATCATAGTTTGTTTTGGTCTTTTGTGCCCCAGATTTTTGTTGTAGCAAGTCATTATGTTGTACATTATATTTTCAGCCTTAGATGCTCATGATAGTTGACTCCAGGTTTTGGGGAAGTGTGAATTTGTTATATCTCATTCTGCTGTTACTAAAATCTGCTAATTGTGGGAAATTATGATGTTTATATCAATAGTCTGAAATGGTTGGATAGCCTAATTCTATGATAGGAGCCATCACGGCCCGTTAGGATTTGGGGTCGTGATAGATCTGATCCGTGCACATCCCAACTCGCAATGGCATAAAGATCAAGGCGTAAATCCCGAAACAGGTTTGTACGAATTCGTACAAGGCGGTTAGACATCTGTATAAATTAGATTCTTTTCCAGAAATAGGAATGTACCTTATTTCGGACTCCCCTATTATATAAAGGGGAGCCCATTCATTTGTAATCATCATCAATCATTGGAAAATAATATACATTTTTATTTTTGCGCTCCTCTCTCATCAAAATTGTTTTTTAGCTTTATAATATTCTCTTTACTTTACTTTATTGTTCATCCGAGTCCATCTCGAGGTTATCTTGGATCGAGGTCGAGGCTTGCTGATACGTTGGTTCGATCTATCTTGCTCACTTAACTCATATATTTATCTTCTTGTTTATCAATTAGTATTGGACTAAATCACATATCTTTAAAAGCTCATTATAAGTTTAATTGTTACTAAGATTTCAGGGTAAACACGTTAACCAAACATACTAACACATCCCATAATATCATATGAACTTAGTCGATCCTTAGAATAACTCAAAACAATATCAAAACATCAAATTACAATCAAATTCAAGCATAGGAACTTCTAAACTTACAAATTCCGCAAACGACCCCGAAACCTACCAAACCACGTCCGAATGACCTAAATTTTTGCACACACGTCACAAATGACACTACGAACCTACTCCAACTTCCGGAATTCTATTTAGATGCCGATATCAAATGTTTCCACTACCGACCAAAATTGTCAAATTTCCAATTTTGCCAATTCAACCTTAATTCTACCACAGACCTCAAAATTATATTCCGGACGCGATCCTAAGTCCAAAATAACCTAATGGAGCTAACTGAACCATAAAAATCCAAATTCGAGATTAATTACTCAGTAGTCAAAACTTAGTCAAACCATTCAAATTTAAAGCTTCTAGCTGTAAATCATTCCTCCATATCAATTTAAAATAACCTGAAAATCAAAATAGACAAATTCACGTAAGTCATAATACATCATGCTGGGCTACTCATGCCCACAAAGAACCGAGCAAAGTCAAAATGCTCAAACGACCGGTCGGGTCGTTACATCTTCCCCACTTAAATATGTGTTTGTCCTCGAACGTGCCCAAAATTGTTTTCAAAACCATCAAACCCCCGCACAACCTTACCACGCACATATTCGGGGTGATCCCACATCACCCTATCCCACCTAGATCTGATAACACAACATACAATCATAATCTCGTATCCACACACTGTATAAGTCAGAACAACTATATCAAGCCACATCCATAACCCAAATTGAAACCACATGATATACCACATAATTCAAACACTCATAGCGAAAAATTTTAACCACAATAGCTGCTTGAACAACCCAATGCCGGTAATACACCTTGTATCGAATGAAGCCCTGTTCTAACCCCTTCATATACTGCCAATGATGAGAAAAACACACAGAAACCCCTAACCATTCATCGGATCAATAAGTTGTGGAACTCCGTCTCCTTTAATAGGAACTATAGCAAATTTCTAAGGCATTCCACATATATATCGTTCCAATATACCGCAACCATATCCCGATAGTGCCCATTCTAGGTAGGATGACCTCATCCCATCTAACATAATCACTCTAGTGACATAACATATCATTGCGTCTTAAAGCCACGGCCCATGCAACCCTTGCACCAAATAACAATATTCCAAATGTACTCAACCTTGAAAAAATGCCTCAAACGAGAGGACTGTTCTGCCAGCTCAACAAGTACCATCACAACACCATGCAAAGAGTATAGCACACACCTGAGAACCAAAACACACGAATCCAATACAAAGGATCATATCTCAACGTAACTTCGCTGCAATGCATGACCCCATCCAAATGCTGCTCCATACTATATACCTCGCTCCACCTTGCTCGAAAATCAATAACCACACGAAATTCGACATCAAGTAACCAAGTGCATTGCCATAACCACAGAGAATCAGACGATACGATGCCTCATAAAACCCAAAAGAACATAATCAATACGCCCTCAATCATGCAATACCCAATTACTCCACTCATTCAAATTCCTCTATAAGACCACAATAGAACCGCACCATGTGTGCCTGAAACAACGAATCACAACTCCTCGTAACATAGAAGAGTAACTCATAAATTAATGTAGGGAACGAATACACTCAATAGAAACTGAATGGCACATCCCTCAACAATAGCGTTTCTGAGTCAACAAATTTGACTCGTGCAAACACTTATCCCAATTGGGCCTACTAATGAACCCGAAATCAATCTTGTCATCCACAATAGAAAAATAACCCTCCGAAGGTCCTGCAATGACTGAATCACAACACATACTATCCTCTCACTAACCTTGGCTATGTCTCCATAACCCCACAACGATGAAATCATTTACTCATTAGAGTTCCCAGTATCCAAATCCATAGAGCACACGAATCACCATTTCCGACATGAACTCCTCCGCCTGAATGTCTAATACTTATCCAATACACGATCATACGACAAGGAATGCCCCTATAATCTGTATGTGTTACAATGCAAAATTTTAATATCCGCAGCCGTCCAACTATGAGAGTGCCGCCACACAAATGAAGTATCCATAAATCAAAACACATTGCCCCTTCTGAAACATACCCATTCATCAA
This sequence comes from Nicotiana paniculata, assembly GCA_005239505.1. Taxonomy (NCBI): domain Eukaryota; kingdom Viridiplantae; phylum Streptophyta; class Magnoliopsida; order Solanales; family Solanaceae; genus Nicotiana; species Nicotiana paniculata. The sequence continues at coordinate 37,420 of ML308382.1, forward strand.
GACATATCGAGAAGTAATATTTTCTATCTGGTAATCTTAGATCGTCAAGAATTCAGGACCTTCCTTATAAAACTGCATCACGACCTTGCACCTACAAATCTCAATACTACACCATACATCGCACTTATTATGCCACCATATGAAAGATACGCCAAATCTCAAAATCTACTTTGAGTGTAAGCAACTACATACTCAATTAGCTAAGAACTTTCCATTTGGTTTCATCTTGGAGAAAATTATAATATGCCATATGCTCCACGCACCATTAGGAAATATATATCTTAAACAATGGTAGACACCATCAAGAACCCTCTGAAACCCATTGCACTTAACCATGGCCTCGATTCGGCCTTCGATTATGGACCACCTCGAATTTTGACAGATGCAGAAAAATAAGAAACTCACACCAGCAGATATCAGCCATCAACCAAAGTCCAAAAATGATCTGTTCACCACCCGAAACTCACCTGAGGCCCTTAGGATCTCAACCAAACATACCAAAACATCCCATAACATCATATGAACTTAGTCGATCATAAAAATCAGTAAAAAATACATCAAAACATCAAATTACACTCAAATTAAGGCCTAAGAACTCCTTAACTTCTGAATTCCACAAATGAAGTCGAAACCAACCAAACCACATAAGAATGACCTCAAATTTTGCACACACATCACAAATGACACTATGAACCTACTCCAACTTCCGGAATTCTACTCCGACGTCGATATCAAAATTTTCCATTGCCGACATAAATCGCCAAATTTCCAATTTCGCCAATTCAAGCCTAATTCTACCATAGACCTCAATATTACATTCCAGACGCGCTCCTAAGTCCAAAATCACCTAACGGAGCTAACTGAACCATAAAAATCCAAAGCTGAGATCTTACTCAATAGCCAAAACTTGGTCAAACCTTTCATATTTAAATCTTCTAGATGTGAATCATTCCTCCATATCCATTTTGAATAACCTGAAAACCAAAATCGACAATTCACGTAAGCCATAATACATCATGCGGGGCTACTCATGCCCACAAACAACCGAGCAAAGTAAAAATGCTCAAACGACCGGTCGGGGCGTTACATCCTCCCCCACATAAACATACGTTAGTCCTCGAACGTACCCAGAGTTGTTTTCAAAACCATCAAACAGCTGGACAACCTTAGCACACACATATCCGAGGTGATCCCACGTCATCCTGTCCCACCTAGATCTGATAACACAACATAAGTTAAATTCCTTCATCCAACCTAGTCCATAAGCTTTAGAATCCAACTTCTAAATCTGATATTTACATACGATCATAATCTCGCATCCACACACTGTATAAGTCTGAACAACTGTATCAAGCCATAACCATTAACCCAAATTGAAATCACATGATATACCACATAATTCAAACACTTATAGCGAAAATTTCTAAACACAGTAGCTGCTTGAACAACCCAACGCTGATAATACACCTCTTATCGAACGAAGCCCTATTCTAACACCTTCATATACTGAAAATAATGAGAAAAACACGTAGAAACCCATAACCATTCATCGGATCAACAAGTTGTGGAACTCCCACTCCTTCGATAGGAACTATAGCAAATTTCTAGCCGTTTAACATACATATCCTTCCAATATACCACAACCAGATCTCGTTAGTGCCCATTCTAGTTACGATGACCACATCCCATCAAACATAATCACTCTAGTGACATGACACATCAATGCGGCTTAAAGCCACGGCCCTTGCAACCCGTGCACCAAATAGCAACATTCCAAATGTACTCAACCTTGAAAATGCCTCAAACGAGAGGATTGTTCTGTCAGCTCAACAAATACCATCACAAGACCATGCTAAGAGCGTAGCACACACTGCAGGACCGAAACACACGAACCCAATACAAAGGATCATATCTCACCGTAACTTCGCTGCAATGCATGACCCCATCCAAACGCTGGTCCATACTATATACCTCGCTCTGTCTTGCTCAAAAATCAATAACCACGCAAAATTTGACATCATGTAACCAAGTGCATTACCATAACCACAGACAATCAGATGATACGATGCCACAAAAAACCCGAAAGAACATAATCAATACGACCTCAATCGTACAATACCCAATTACTCCTCTCATTCGAATTCCGCTCTAAGACCACAATAGAACCGCACCATGTGTGCCTAAAACCAACGAATCACAACTCCTCGTAACATAGAAGAGTTACTAACAAATCATTTCAGGGAACGAATACACTTAATAGCAACTGAATGGTACATCCCTCAACAATAGCGGTTCTGGGTCAACAAATCTTACCCGGAGCAAAACACCTATCCCAATTGGACATACTAATGAACCCCAAATCAATCCGGTCATCCACAGTAGACAAATAACCCCCCGAAAGTCCACAATGGCTGAATCACAACACATACTATCCTCTGACTCATTAGAGTTCCTAGTATCCAAATCATTAGAGCACACGAATCACCATATCCGATCTCAACTCCGCCGCCTGAATGTATAATACTTCTCCCATACACGATCATACCACGTTGAATACCCCTATAATCTATATGTTTTACGAGGCAAAATTTTAATATCCGCAGCCGACCAATTAGGAGAGTGCCGCCATACCAATGAAGTATCCATAAATCAAAACACATTGCCTCTTCTGAAACTTACACCTTGATCAAGCCATATCGAGAAGTAATATCATCTATCTGGGCATCTGAGATCGTCCAGAATTCAGGACCTTCCGTTCAAAACCGCATCGTGACCTGCACCTACAAAACTCAATACCATACCACACATCACACTCATTATGCCACCATATAAAATGTACGTAAAATCTCAAAATCCACTTTGAGTTGTAAGCAACTACATACTCAATTAGCTAAGAACTTTTCATTTGATTTCATCTTGGAGAAATTACAATACGGCTCATACTCCATGCACTAGTAGGAAATGTATATATCTCTAACTATGGTAGAGACCATCAAGAACCCTCTGAAACCCATTGAACTTAATCATGGGCTCGATTCTCCCCTCGATTATGGACCATCTCGATTTTTAACCACCTCGATTATTGATAGATGCAAAAAAACAGAATCTCACACCAGCATATATCAGACATCAACCAAAGTCCAAAAATGATCCGTTAACCACCCGAAACTCACTCGAGGCCCTTAGGACCTCAACCAAACATACCAGCACATCCCATAACATCATATGAACTTAGTCGATCCTTACAACCACTCAAAACAACATCAAAACATCAAATTACACTCAAATTCAAGCCGAAGAACTTCTAAACTTCCAAATTTTGCAAACGAGGCCGAAACCAACCAAACCACGCCCGAATGACCTCAAATTTTGCACACACGTCACAAATGACCCTACAAACCTACTCCAACTTCTAGAATTCCATTATGACGCTGATATAAAAATTTTCCACCGCCGACCAAAATCGTCAAATTTTTAATTTTTCCAATTCAAGCCTAATTCTACCATGGACCTCCAAATTACATTTCGGACGCACTCCTAAGTCCAAAATCACCTAACAGAGCTAATCAAACCAAAAGAATCCAACTCCGAGATCAATTACTCAATAGTCAAAACTAGGTCAAACCTTTCAGATTTAAAGCTTCTACAAGTGAATCATTCCTCCATATCAATTCCATATAACCTGAAAACCGAAATCTACAATTCACGTAAGTTATAATAAATCATGCGGGGCCAAGTGAAAATTCCCATGCCCACAAACAACTAAGCAAAGTGAAAATGCTCAAACGACCGGTTGGGTCGTTACATCTTCCCCTACTTAAACATATGTTCGTCCTCTAACGTGACCAGAGTTATTTTCAAAACCATCAAACCGCCGCACAACCTTACAACGCACATATTCGGGGTGATCCCATGTCACCCTATCCCACCTAGATCTGATAATACAACATAACTTAAATTCCTTCCCAACCTAGTCCATAAGCTTTAGAATCCAACTTCTACATCCGATATTCCCATACGATCATAATCTCACATCCACACACTGTATAAGTTTGAACAACTGTATCAAGCCATAGCCATAACCCAAATTGAAATTTTATGATATACGACATAATTCAAACACTTATAACGAAAATTTCTAACCACAGTAGCTGCTTAAACACCCCAATGCTGGTAATACACCTCTTTCGAATGAAACCCCATTATAACACCTTCATATACTGGCAATGATGAGAAAAACATGCTGAAACACGTAACTATTCATCGGATTAACAAGTTGTGGAACTCCCTCTCCTTCGATAGGAACTATAAAAAATTTTCTAAGCCGTTTAACATCAATATCCTTCCAATATACCGCAACCAGATCTCGATAGTGCCCATTCTAGGTACGATGACCTCATCCCGTCTAACTCTAGTGACATGACACATAAATGCAGCTTAAAGCCACGACCCGTGCAGTCTGCGCACAAAATAGCAACATTTCAAATGTACTCAACCTTGAAAATGCCTCAAACGAGAGGACCATTACAAAGAAACCCCAAACACCAAATGCTAAAGTCCCAATGTTCACGCAAAAATTGAAATTCATCCATATTAAACCATATAAATTAAAGTAATAATGTGAAAATAATACGAGTATTCTAGACACCATTACAAAGAAACCCTAAACACCAAATGCTAAAGCCCCAATGTTCCCGCAAAAATTGAAATTATGAAAAGATATCCTATCATATATTTAACAAATTGATATAAAGTAAATATTTTTACATAAAATAATTAACAAGGCTCGTGTGTGTAAAGTTGAGATATGATTGGAAGTTGCTGACTGTAAAGCATTAACCGAATCCATGCGCTCTAGTAGAGAAATATTTGTATCTTCTTTTTCTAAAATATTAAGCTGTAATAAGGTACATCGACAAAGAAATTAACTGAAACGTAATATCATAGGTATAACTTAAAACACTATCCTGCTACAGAAAGGAGTTCAATATGTTTGGTTGGTGTGTGGTTTCACAAAAGGGGGTTTCTTCTACTAGGCACTTTGCCTTTACAATTATATAATTGTAACAACCTAGCCCACTAGTGGTATTGTCCGTTTTAGGCCTAGGTTCACACTACTTTAAAATGCGTCACTAGGGTTTACGGTATGTTTACTCATATACACAACATTTCTCTCGTGTTTTATCGAAGTGGGATTCACTTAGGGTATCACAATAATTTTGTGAGGATAAGAAAATCTCCAAGAATTATTCTTACAAAGTTGAAATACTTTTTGTTAATATATGACTAGGAGGAGATGATCCGCGAGATCACAGAGGACGCCGGCTTTCAGGCTAAATTTTTAAAAGAAGAGATGAATCAGAAGTCTTCTCAAGTATGCAGGATTCAAGGAAATGGAATGACTTGTACTTCTTGTTCCACAACTCTTGAATCATCATTGCAGGTAATCCCTGCTGTACACAAAGCACAAGTCGCGTTAGCAACTCACAAAGCTGAAATTTTTTATGATCCAAAAACTCAAGAAGCAACTCTTTGAACGACTAGTGCTTTATGTCACAATTTTCATCATTTGCCGAAAAAAAGGAAGTGAAGATTCAAAGCCCCAGGAAGTCGGCGATACGTTCAAATTACACCTTAACAAATGATGTAAAGCGGTCGATGTCAAATATAATAATCCAACTAGGTTGGGGTCGAATCCCACATGGAATAAGTGAGAAAAGATTACTTGAGTAGTGTTAAACTTGACTTAAATCGCAATTCTATTCCGTTAGCTAAAAAGAGTGTTGTAATTGTGTGTAGTGAAGGCAAATATAATATTATGAGATTGTAATTAATTTGATTAAAGAAGCCAAGGTTGTGTCCCCTTCAATGGAATGTAACGCTATCGGTGTTAATATGATATATTTCTAATGGGAGGTCCTTTGATATTCAAATGATTTCTAAATGACTACTCAATATTTTTCAGTAGTTGAGTAATATTTACTCTTTATGATTTTTCCAAATATAAAAGAGTTGCAATTAAGAATAATCGATATATGCCAAATTGAATCCACTTATTCCTAAAAGATTCTATTAAACAAGGTTTAAAGCCTTGATTTCTTATATTCAGTTATACCAAACAATAATCCACTTTTCCAAGTAAAGAAAGAGTAAAATGAAATTTGTTAATGTTTGCAACCACCAACAATAAATGAAGCATGAGAAATGAATAAATATCAACCAACCATTATATATATATATATATATATATATATTCAATGGTAAGCACCCATTAACGTTACACTCATTTAGGGTCCACAACCTTAGTATTTAAGACTAGCTACTCATACTAAAATACAAAGATAAAACAATAGTTAAAGTCATAAAGCATACAAAAGTGCAAGAATCTCTCTTCAAAAGCTTCTTACATAATTGAATATTCAATGCCTTCAATTTCCAGACAAGATTACCCACAAAAACCCTAGTAAATCTATTTATATTGAGCTAAAGGTCGGGGTCAAAATTGGAAAAAATGTCCCTGTTGACCACTTATGTGACCGCATACTGGTCGTAGATCACGTATGCTATTCGCATATCTTCCTAAAGCATCGCATAGTCTCAATTCTCCAGTCCGCATAACCATTATGCGACAACATTTTCCTCCGCAGAAGTGCTCCTGAGCTTTCTTGATTTCAACTATGAGGTCATTATATGGTCCACATAAGAATAATGGATCGCATTTTCTCCTCTTCAGTTGAACATGAGTTTGCTTCAGTCTGTGATGGTTATGCGGTCCGCATATGCTTTCTGCGATCACATACTTGCAACATTTTTGCCCTTTTGAGGCTTTTTGACTTTTTTCCATAAGAATTAACTAAAAATGCATTGTAAGACGAACTAAAGTGTATGTAATTGGTATCAAAAGTGCCGAAATTTTTCTGCATATCAGCACCCCCAACATAAACTTTTGCTTGTCCTCAAGCAACTAGAATAAAAATTATCCTATCCTAAACTCTTACCGACAAGTCATGAAACATTAGTTACTGTAGATGGTTTTGGATGTCAGTTAACAAGCATGAAACTTCTTTTATTTACCCTTCGTGGAAGACAAATATCACTTAACAATGCGACCATTCAACTTAGGAACTTTGAGCCTCGACCAAACAAACAAAATTCTACTCACAGCTAAGTGCACTTGTATTATACTTCAAGAACCTAACTTCTGCTAAATCTTGAAATTCATGAGCGTTCACAACAAGTAAAATCCCCAACTCACACATATTTACAGGGGATGCAATTAAACACTCTTTCACTCGGAACAAAAGCTCCAAGTTACAAGTATCAGTCCGTATGCTTGCCCTTATTTTAACTTGTTGCTATCTCAGGAATGATTGGCTATAGATCACCTAGGACTTTTCACGTGTTGTAATGTAGGCTTCGGGACGGGTTGGATGAATATTTGGGAACATAGTGGCCATACCCTCCTTGAACTCTACATATACTTTGCTTCTTTACTACATAGCACGTATTGACTCGAGTTACCCACATCAAACCAGCTCAAAAGATCTTGAGTTTCTTCATATATATACAACTTCGAGGAACTGGATTTTTTTCTTCTACACACAGTGTTCAACCTTTCCAATTTCAACTTTGTACCGGCACCCCAAACTTAGGATTTTTTCCTCATTCTTACTCGTTCAAGGAGGGTTAGGTTCAAAAGAAGGAATTATTTCACAATAGGATAAAGGTTTGTAATGTGTAGCCAAATAACAGGTTAAAGGCTTAATGGGGGTAACTAGGGTAATTTATGTACTGGGAGGTCAATTTTTTGTCAAAATTAGCGAGCAGTCACAAAGATAGGCTAAGATCATCTCAGAAATCAACCATTAGCATGAGATTTGCACAAATAAACCAACCGGTCAAGTTCAAGACATCACAAGCTAAGCATGCACATTATTTGCACAAATCCTCACTCACTAACGACGCATGAAATGTTTGACTCAACATAGATACAACCCTCAAGTGAATGCAAGGAAACTCAAAGCTTTTATCACATGATGTGTATGATTTCGAGTAAACATAAAGTCAAAGAGCGAGCCTCAAGCTCCCAAGAATGACTAATCATATATAATGTTTTTTCATATATATAAACAAATGAAGGAAGGGTACAATTTATTCACGAAAATTTCCTTACATGCTTGAAACTAGACAATCACACCAAACAAGTCAAAACGTTTCATGGTACTGCCACAGTTCTACTATCACACCCTCGGAAAAGAACCCGGCGAACAAAAAACCAAGGGGAATTCATTGCTAGCTATCAATCTATACTATTATAGAAAAGGGTTTATGCACAATTTGTCACACAACTTCTTACACAAAATATGACTACCCCACCCATAACATAAAAGCACGCATTGTCCCCAATGCATAAAAATTTAAAAGAAAAGTTTAAGGGCTTTCTGGGGCGCACTAGGCGCTCAGAGGGGCTGGAGCATACTGGGCAGCTGTGGGGTCAATTACTATCATTTTTGCAGTAGCAAGCGGAGCCTCGGAGTGTGTGGTAGTGGTCTGTGAGGCTGGAGAAGGAAGCTCCTACTGTTGTGAGGTTGGAGCATGAATTGGGGAGTTGCTGGACACTCCCAGTGATGCCTGTGGGGTCGATGGATGTTCCTTGGCGACCATGTCAGCAAAGGAATGTGCAATTGATGTCTCCACATCAGCTTCCTCTTCATCTTGAGCCTCTGTAAAAGTAGCCACCTGCTTACCCATGTTGCCCCTCTGAGCCTTAGTCCCATCTACTAATTCTTCCTCATTGGTTTCCTCATCTTCAATCGCTCTGTCATTAGATTCTCCTTCCAACTCTCTGAAACCCTCTTCTGAAGTAGTGTCAATATGGAAAATTGAAGTTGGATCCTTTGATGTCTCGGCACCCTGTGCCTCAAGGGCTGTCATGATGTTTGAGAAGTCGAAATCTAATCCCGGATTGGAGATGCTTGTACCCTGCTCACCGCCCTCCGGAAGAGGGAAGTAAAATCGAAATCCATGTTTTGCAACTTCTGCAGCTCAGATTTCAGCTCATTACCATCTTTCCTAAGCTGTGGCATATCTCCAACGACGCCTCGCTCGACCTTTTCAATTCGCACTTCAAAGTGCGTAATGCAACCTTTATATGATTTATGCTGGTGTTCAAGATCACCCATTTAGGCTTGTATGGGGGAAAATTCTTGCCAGATGAGAATTGGGAGTTCCTTTGTCAGCCGATCTACCTTGGCATTGGCATGTTGGGCTAGTAGACCCAACTTTGAGAGAGCTGGCGAGGAAACAGGTGGATGTGCACTACTTGGCTGAGGAGTGGCTGAGGAAGCAACTGGAGCAGCAGGAGTGTCAGGCAGTAATGAGGCAGCAGGTGCAGGTGCTGGTGAGTCTGATGAAGGAGGGAGTGAGGTCTCAAACTGGATGTCCGTCTCCTTGTCTACCGCATAACTTATCCGAGTGATTTCAGTATCTTGGTGAGCCTTCTCAATACGATCATGCTTTGGGAAAGGGGAACGGTTGCAGCCTTACAAAGAGCCGGGATCAAACACGGGAAAGAAAGAAATGTTTGTTTTTGGTTTTCTCAGATCCCCAACTCCTTGAATATAATGTGTCCCGCATCAATCTTTATGCCCGACATGAAGCATGCAATGATGAGTGCCTTTTCAATGTTGATGTCAGTTTCATTCTTAGTCTGCATCAGACGGGAGAAAACAAAGATGAGCCAATATCAGGCCTCCTGGGTGAAATTCCATTTGTAAATCTTGTGGTGTGGGTCAATCCAGGAGGGGGTCCCCTTTGCTATGACAGATTTAATCTAGGCACCAACGTTATCTTTGTTGGTTACATTTTCATCATACTCAGTTGTGCCTGACGACCAGTCCTAAAAGAATAGGTCAATAATGGTGCATGCGTCGCAGAGTACTTGAACCCCTTGAACTAGGACGAATTGAATAAATATCTTGTTCATCTTTTGCTCAGCATTTCATGAGGTATCATAAGAAGCATAGAACTCCGACACAAGTGTTTCATTTCGATTATGTGATGGTAGCTCTCTTTCAGACCATTTAGGCTTAACTGCTTCTCCTCAAGAATTTCTCTTTCTTATCCCCTATTTGTATAGGTTCCATGAGCTTGGGACCCCAAATCTCAGATCTTCCCCGCACTTCCATCGTGATTCAACTTGTAGGTCAACAAATGGTAGGATGTCAATCTGTGCCTCCTCCACTTCAGACTGAGAGGAGTGCTCGGAAGTATTGCGGGTGGTTTCCGGCCGTGGACATTTGGACTGTTGTGTTTATTGGCTCAGAGCAACTCTTTTCTTTCCACGAATGGGGGGTGATCGCGTTGCAAGAGATTTCTTTGGTGCCATTCCTGCAATGAAAGAGTGTGTGAGTGTTGGGCATAGTATAAAAATCATGTGGAGGGAAAATGACAGAAACTAACAACTTATGCAATGGGTTATGCGGTCGCATACCCACTCTGGAGACCGCAAACCCATCGCCGAATTGCACACCCATGAAGTAAGGAATTATGCGATCGCAAACACCACCACAAAACAGGTTATGCCATCGTAAAACGATCGCATATATACTCACAAGAGAGCAGTTGATATGATTGTGATTGCGGCAACTTTGCGGTCCGCAAAACAACTTTGTGACCGCATAATCTATCGGATAATTTCAATTGACTAGGCCACCTAGGTTTCTGGTTGCGACTACTTTGTGGACCACAAACCAATTATGCGGGCCACAAAGATCATCTTCCGCACTCAACAATGGTCAAGCCCCTCACCTACAGAACCCCTATCACTCTAAGGCAAAAATTGACCCACGTATTTCACACACAGGTTCACACCGCATAAGTTTGAGAACAAAAACGGGAGATGGAGTTCAAGTAATGGACACTATGCAACATAACCACAAGAAAGAGTGGAAAAAATCACATACCAGATGTCAGAGCAAGATAGAGGTGGATTCTGAGTTAAGAGCAGGGTGAATTCCTTAATGTTGATCCTTGTTATGCGATCTTTATGCGTGATTAAAATGTTTTTGGCTTTTCTTTTGTTTCCCTTATTTTTGTATTTTGATTTTGTGAGAGTTGTACTGTTTTCGTGTGCGAGTGAGATTGACATTATGCAAAAGGTTCGTGTGTTATACCTGAACGTTTTGCGGTGGGAAAGTTGGTCGCACATTACATTATGTGGTCGCATATGTGTTATGCGATGAATTGAGACTTGGGTTACTTACCTTTATTTTGAAATGCATACCGCTGTTGCATAGTTGCTATGCGCGCCACAGAACTTGAACCATTACCATATTTTTTCAGACCCAAATTCCCTAATTCTTTGATTGTGTCAGCGACCACTATGCATTTCGCAAAGTCATTTTGCGACCGCATAGTTGCCGCAAACCCTTGATTCTCTTTTTCTTCACCGGCCTCAGTCCTTGCATCTTGTTTCATGGTATTTTAGGCTACCTGAAATCTAATACACACGTCAATCTGCTAAACACTAACAACTAAATCTAAAAAAATAAAAAAAATAAAAAAACTAACAAAAAAAAATGTTACCACACATGGGTTGCCTCCCAAGAAGGGCTTGATTTAACATCGCGGCACGACGATGTTGGTCCCGTTTGGGCTACTCAGTGGTGGGAGTTGGACTATCTTTGAGAGAAAATTTCTCTACCAAGTGCTTTTGGCTATTTACTATGAAAGTTCGAATTCCGTCCTCCGACTCCAATTCAATAGAACAGTAAGGGTACCTATTCACAACTTTGGATAGGCTAGACAATTTGGATTTGAGTTTGCCTGGAAATAACTTGAGTCTCGAGTTGAAGAGCAAGGCCAAGTCACCGGATTTGAATTCCCTCTTCAGGATCTTCTTCTCATGAACAAACTTCATTCTTTTCTTATACATGTCTGCACTCTCATACGCATGTACACAAAATTCATCCATCTCGTTGAGTTGTGTCATTCTCAGATTAGCAGCTTCGGCCTAGTCAAGATTCAACTTTTATAAAGCCCACATGGCTTTGTGATCAAGGTCCATGGGTAAATGACACGCCTTACCAAAGACTAACCGGTATAGTTAGTTGCCAATAAGAGTCTTAAATGATGTGTGATATGGCCACAACTCATCATCTAGCTTCCTTGACCAGTCTAGGATGTTTTTAATCTCCCTATTGGAAACATCAACTTGATCACTCAACCGAGGATGATAAGGTGTCGCCACCTTGTGCTTTAGACCATACTTTTCGAGCAGCCCGGTGAAAGTCTTGTTGCAAAAATGAGAACCACCATCGCTAAAGAAGGCCCGAGGAGTACCAAATCGCGTGAACATGTTCTTACTTAAGAATGATGTCACACTCCTTGACTCAATGTTGGGAACGGATATTGCCTCGTCCCACTTAGGGACATAGTCCACGGCCACTAAGATACATTTCATGCCATAAGAACTCACGAAGGGACCCATGAAATTGATCCCCCGCACATAAAAGATATCGACCTCCATTACAAAATTCATAGCCATCTCATGCCTTTTAGAAATTGATCCTTGCCTTTGACATTTATCACAAGCCTTGACCATTTGATTTGTATCACGGTAGATCGATGGTCAATAGTATCCATATTCAAGCACTTTCACCGTCGTCTGGTTTCCTCCATGATTACCCCCAACCGGGGAGTCATGGCATGCTTTGAGAATTGGCATTACCTCATCTTCCGGAACACACAACCGAATGATATTGTTGGCACAAACACGAAACAAAAAGGGCTCCTCCCAATAGTATTACCTACACTCCCGCAAGAATTTTTTCTTTTGATAGGTTTCCAATCCATCGAAGACAAGGTCGCTAACCAAGAAGTTAGAAATATCGGCATACCAAGGAGCGAATGTGTGAAAAAATGCCAATATGTGCTCATCTAGAAAAACATCATTCATTTCAAGGTTCTCTTTTGGCCTCCCTGCTTCTTCAAGCCTAGATAGGTGATCCGCAACTTGATTTTATGTTCCTTTTCAATCCTTGACTTCAAAGTCAAACTCTTGCAACAAAAGGACCCATCGAATCAACCTTGGTTTGGCATCCTTCTTCTCCATAAGATAGCGAAGAACAGCATGATCAGTGTAGACTATCACCTTGGATCCTAACAAATAGGCCCGAAATGTTTTAAAAGCATAGACAATGGCAAGAAGTTCATGCTCGGTCACAGTATAACTCATTTGAGCACCATTGAGTGTCTGGATTGCATGGTATACATGATGAAGGATTTTATTATTCCATTGACCTAGCACCGCCCCAATAGATACACCATTGGCGTCACACATGAGTTCAAATGGAAGGGACCAATCCGTTGTGGCAATAATAGGTGTCGTGGTAAGCTTTTCTTTCAATTATTCAAACGCCTTGAGACACTTCTCATCAAATACAAATTTAGCGTCTTTTTCAAGGAGTTTTCACATGGGGTTTTCAATTTTGCAGAAGTCCTTGATAAAACGCATATACAAGCGGGCGTAGCCCAAAAAAATTCGTACACCCTTTACTGAAGTGGGTGGAGGAAGCTTAGAAATGATTTCAATCTTTGCTCGATCAACCTCTATGCCTTGTTTGAAAATTTTGTGGCCCAAAACAATACCATCATCCACTATGAAGTGGCACTTCTCCCAGTTTAGCACAAGGTTTGTTTCTTCACATCTCTCGAGCACTTATCTAAGGTTGTCAAGACAATGCTCGAAGGAATCCCCCACTACAGAGAAATCTTCCACAGACACCTCTAGGAAATCTTCCACTATGTCTGAGAAAATTGACATCATGCACCGTTGAAAGGTAGTCGGGGCGTTGCATAGCCCAAATGGCATCCGGCTAAAGGAAAAAGTCCCATATGGGTATGTGAATGTTTTCTTCTCTTGATGTTTAAATGCGATATTGATTTAATTATAGTCGGAATAGCCATCAAAGAAGCAATAGAATGACCTTCCCGCTAGCCGATCAAGCATTTGATCAATAAAAGGCATAGGAAAATGGTCTTTGCAAGTGGCACCGTTGAGCTTCCGGTAACCCATGAAAACTCTCCATCCGATCAGAGTCCTTTTTGGGATGATCTTATTTTTCTCATTTTGGATCACATTCATGCGTCATTTCCTTGGCACACATTGCACATGGCTCACCCAAGAACTATCCGCAATGGGGTAGACTGCCCCGGCATCTAACTACTTGATAATTTCTTTCTTCACCACCTCTTTCATGGAAGGGTTTAACCTTCTTTGACGCTCCACACTAGGTTTACTCCCGTACTCCAATTCTATTTTGTGCTCACAAATTCCGGCGGTAATCCCTCAGATGTTCGCTATTATCCACCCAATGGCTTGTCGGTGTTCCCTTAGGACATTCAATAAATGATCTACCTACACATCATTCAACAAAGAAGAAACGATTACTAGTAAAGTATCATTGGAGCAAAGAAATTTGAACATTAAATGTGGTGGAAGTGGCTTGAGTTCAAGTTGTGGCGGCTCAATAATTGAAGGCTTTGCGGGGGGAGTGGCTCTATTCTCTAAGTCAAGATAAAGCTTCCTTGGTGCATAAGTGTAGGACCCACATCCTTCTAATGCATTCAGCGATTCCATGTACCCCCTCCGTGTCTTCACCATCAAAATTCACCAATATAGCAGTCAAGACCTCACCTAGGCATACTTTTTCCATCTTCATCTCAATTGCGTCTTCTACCTTATCGACAACATCAGTGACTTAGATGCCTTCATATGCATATGGAAACTTCATAACCTTACTTGCTTGGAAGTAGGCATCTTCATCGTAACTCGAAACTTGATTTCACTTCCTTCTAAATCTGTAAGTGCTCTTCCGGTAGCAAGGAATGGCCACCCCAAGATGATAGGGATTTCTTTATCAACGGTACAGTCAAGGATCACAAAATCGGCAAGAAGGAGGAATTTTCCCACTTTCACTAGGACATCATCTACAATTTCCATTGGTCTTTTGATTGACCGATCGGCCATTTGCAACCTCATGCTTCTAGGCCTCGGCATGCTTAACAACGCTTTCTTGTAAATAGCAAGAGGCATCATGTTAATGCTAGCCCTAGTGTCACTAAGAGCCCTTGCAAAACCTCACAAGCCAATAGTGCATGGAATGGTGAAGGCTCCCGGGTCTTATATCTTTTGAACGGTAGTTGTTGCAATAATGGATAACCCGGTGAGTCACATTCACCACTTCATTCTTGGTGGTTCTTTTATTTGCTATCATGTCCTTTAAATATTTTTCAAAACCCGGCATCTCTTGAAATGCTTCCACAAATGGGATGTTCACCGGTAATTGCTTGAGAATGTCATAAAATTTCTTGAGTTTGCTATCATCAACCCTCCTAGCAAGTCTTTTAGAGAAAGGAGGGGGAGGTCTAGGAATTCGTGCTAGAGCTTTTTTTGCCTCTTTTACATTTTCCTTTACCTCTTCACGATTTTCTTCTTGGACTTTCTCTTCTTTTGGGAGCTATTCAACTTCAACAATAATCGGCACTTAAACTTGTGCCTCTACCTCTTGCTCAAGATCGTCTAATCCAACTATTTTTTCATTTTCTCCTTGAAGTACTTTCCCGCTTCGCGTTGTAATTGCCATGCAATGAGAAGTTGGATCACTCCCATTACCTTTAGGGTTTGAAATTGTGTCACTTGGCAGTGTGCCCTTTAGTTTTGAATTTTGATCTCTTGAAAAATCTCTCATTTGTATTTCTAGCTTTTGTATGGATGCGATGTGTGACCCCAAAAGTTCGGCCATGTTTTTCATTGAAGTGTCACCTCTTTATTGGTTTTGCAACATTCTTTCAAGCATGGTCTCCAATTTGGACTCACTTAAAGAACCTTCCTTCAAATGCGAGGAGTTAGAGTATTGCCCCTTTGGTGGAACATAGGGGTTTTAACTCCGGTTTGCATTGTTTTTGTTGTTGCTCCAAGTACCTTGACATGATACACCTTGATAACTGTTGATGGCCTTGACCTTGCGGGTTAGGCCTCCACTAATTTTGTTGGCGATAACCACCTTGAGAATTATAGACATAGTTTGCTTCCTCACGCTCTTGATTCGACAATGGTTCCATAACTTCCACAACATTTACCTTCTTTGTTTGGTTTTTCTTGAACATCTTGGTTAACACATTAATGTTGGTGGCAAGCCCAGGAATTACTTGGTCTCTCTCTTGGTTCTCGTTAATGATGTTGGTTAGAGAAGGACTACCGTACGCAATTCCACCCGTGGTATCTTCCGAGTGCCAAGCTTGATTATGCTCTGCCATCTTGTCTAGAATTTTTGTAATCCTTGCGAATGTTTTGTCCATGAAAGATCCATCAGCCGCATTTTTGGCTATGGATTGGTTCAATGGATCCAAACCCATGTAAAATTTCTCCAACACGATTGTATCCTGAAAACTATGATTCGGCGACCTCACTAGGTATAGCTTGAAACGATCCCATGCCTCATGTAAGTGTTCTCCTGGTAGTTGCTTGAAGAAGAAAATTTTATATATGAGCACGGACTTCTTGCTTTTGTGGGAACCATTTGGCTTAGAAAGCACAGACGAGCTCAGGCCAAGAGTGTATGGAATGAGGAGGTAGATTTTGGATCTATTTCCGCGCCTCTCCTGCTAATGAGTACTTGAATACCCGCAATGTCCGGGCATCACCTATCACATTGTTCTGCTTGTGCATCACACACACACCCAAGAGGTTTCTAAGATGTTGTGTTGGATCATCATCAGTAGAATTTCTAAATAATCCCTCTTCATTTAACATTAAGATTAAAACATGTTTCACATTGAATGTAGCAGCATCAACTCGCGGAGGGACAATGGCATTTGTATCCTCAATGTATTCATCGATATCCTCAAAAGGATTCTCTTCTTCCTCATACTCGGCTATGTTTACCTAGCACACCAAGAAGGGGAAGCAAAGTGTGATGGAATGGAAAAAGCCGTAAAGTAAAGCACACAATAATTAGTAATTTCAAAACTGTATTCCCCGGTAACGCCGCTAAAATTTGATACGCTCAAATTACACTTTAACAAATGGTGTAAAGTGGTCGATGTAAAATATAATAACCCAACTATTTTGGGGTCGAATCCCATAGGGAATAGGTGTGAAAAGATTACTTGAGTAGTGTGAAACTTGAATTAAATCGTAATTCTATTCCGTTAATTGTGTGTAATGGAGACAAATATAATATTGTGAGATTGTAATTAATTTGATTAAAGAAACCAAGGTTATGTCCCCTTAAATGGAATGTAATTCTATCAGTGTGTTACATCTCGCATTTCGTACGATTAAAGTTTCGTCTTCAGTTAATTGACGTAGACTCGGGGATAAGATTTTCTCGAGGTTATCAACATTTATGCTATTTATAACAAGCAATAAGTACGTGCCGTGAAAGATAAAAGGTAAACGAATAAAAGAAAATGTGTTTAATTTAAGGTTGTTGATTTTGGATGAAATATGGTACGAACGATAATACCCGGTATTTATGGACTAGTGCCATACAAGGTACTACATTACCATGATAATAACGTGTAAAAGGTATGTTAAAATTGAGTAGTATTTTAAGTAAGTTGAGATAATTCTTAATTATGTCGGTGATTGGTTAATTATTGGGTATCACCTAATTAATTAGGAATATATTGGATAAGGATTAAATGGCATGATGTGGCTGCCCCCCATTCAAATTAAGTGACTCAAAATCTTTATTGAAAGGCGGCCATCAAAAGTAATATACATATGAAACGTACGTGTAAGACATTTAGAAGTTTTACTTCATTTGGACTTAAAATAATCAAGTAACAAAACTTATAGCTTTCTTCCTAATTAAAACATTTCAAAACATACGCTAAACTGAATCCAACAAGTTTTCCACAAATAATGAGATTTATTAGCACCTTAGTAATGTAAGATTTTGCTATTCTAAAGGAGTACGATGCAACCTTTTCCAATAATATCATATGGATTTTTACCTACTACAGGTATGTTAAGGCTAAGCCCATCCTTCATTTAGGCATGATCTCGTAATTACATGTGTTTGATAATGAGGCATAAAGAGAAGTTCATTCTCAGGAAATTATACACATCATCCTAGTCTCATAAGTTACAGCATTCTCCTTATCGGGACTCCATATTCAATTGAGTATTATCTTCTTCCAATCAAGAGAGAAAAGAGCCTATATATAAAGTATTACAGTATTTTCATTACCATCGAGCTATAATCGAGGGGCAGTCCCTTATTGGGCTACCTCTAATCAGATGGTAAGTTATATACCGAGTCTACTGTGGTTGAACGCCTATGAGCGAGCTCGGCATGGCCGAGATATAGAGCCTAGTTTGTCCTAGCACCTATGAGCGATCATACTACGACAGAGCAGAATATATACATATACCGAGCCTTATAAGGCCGGACAACTATTTTACTTACTGTATTGAGAGAGTTGAGTCAGTATCAACACGTGAGAATATCTTCAAATTATCTTTGACTCCCAGTTACTTTCATCTATTATATTATCAGTTCAGTTTCAGGTCTAAGTTATATTATTGCCTTGCATACTCGGCACATTATTTCGTACTGACGTCCCTTTTTATAGGGACACTGCATTTCATGCATGCAGGTTCAGACAGACAGACGGGTAGACCTCCTCTGTAGGTGTTTCCCGAGTTCAGTATATATATATATATATATATATAGGTTATGGGTAGGTATGGGCCCTATTCCGATCTGAGTACATCCATCAGTGGAGGCTTGTAGGCATTTCCTTTCAGTTAGTGCAATATGTTGGGCTTGTAGGCCCCTTGGCCAAAGAATAACATTATATGTTACGAGTCCCTTAATGGAAAGTTGATACACAAGAATAGATGAGGCATCGGGTGCCGGTCTCTCCCCCCAGGTTCGGGGTGTGACACGGTGTTAATATGGTACATTTATAATGGGAGGTCCTTTTATATGCAAATAATTTCTAAATGACTACTCAATATTTTCCAATAGTTGAGTAGTATTTCCTCTTTATGATTATTCTAAATATAAAAGAGTTGCAATTATGAATAATTAATATATGCCAAATAGAATCTACTTATTCCTAAATGATTCTATTAAACAAGGTTTAAAGCCTTGAGATTTTTATATTCAATTCTACCAAACCCTAACCCACTTTTCCAAGTAAAGAAAGAGTAAAATGAAATTTGTTAATGTTTGCAACCACCAACAATAAATGAAGCATGAGAAATGAATAAATATCAACCAACCATTATATATATATTCCATGGTAAACACCCATTAACATTACACCCATTTAGGGTCCACAGCCTTAGTATTTAAGACTAGCTACTCATACTAAAATACAAAGATAAAACAATAATTAAAGTCATAAGGCTTACAAAAGTGCAAGAATCTCTCTTCAAAAGCTTCCAAAATAATGGAATATTCAATGCCTTCAATGTAGTCTCTTTTTCAGACCAGATGACCCACAAAAACCTTAGTAAATCTATTTATAGTGGGCTAAAAGTCGGGGTCAAAATTGGACAAAAATATCCTTGCAAATTGCTTGTGCGACCGCATACTAGTCGCAGATCATGTACGCGGTCCGCATATCTTCGTAAAGCATCACATAATCTCAATTCTCCAAACCCAGCATTTGACCGCATTTCAATTATGCGGTCCACATATCAATTATGCGACCGTATTTTCCTCCGCATAAGTGCTCCTCAGCTTTCTTAATTTCAATTATACAGTCAATATGCGGTCCGCATAAGAATCATCCTACCGCATAATGGATCGCATTTTCTCCTCTTAAATTGACCATGAGTCTGCTTCATTCTGGGATGGTTATGTGGTCCGCATATGCTCTCTACGATCGAATACTTGCAACATTTTTGGTGTTTTGTGGCTTTTTGACTTCTTTTCAATATTTTAGGTCCTCAAGCCTCATGTACTATAGAACACCAGAACATCGTAAGAGTTAACTAAAATTCATTGAATGATAAACTAAAGTCTATGTAATTGGTACCAAATATGCCAAAATTCTACTGCACATCAGGTCACCTGCTCGGAATCTGGCTAACACAAAATAGGTCTGAGATAAAATCCATTGAATTCTCTTATCAAGAGTTTTAATGTCAAAATAGTCCCTTTTTAGGAGGAAATCAAAAAAGGTTAAAAAGGTTGGTTTTTTAATCTCAGATCTGAAATACGGAGTGAACGAGTGAGTTTTTGGAGAAAATAATGGTGGATTTGGAGTGACGAGACAATGAAGGTTGTGTGCATAACATATGAGGGAGTTTGGATTTTGTCGCCGCCACAAGCGATTTTCGGTGGGCGGGGGATGACGGATGATGAAAAAGAGGAGGGGTGAAAGAGATGGGTCTGGGGTTTGAGGGGTTAAGACAGTTATAAGGAAAGGGTATGTTAGTTCTCAACCATTGGATTCAATAATTTGGAGGGTTGGGATTAAATTTACTAAGCTTTGACTAAAATGACGTAGCTTTGTAACAAAACTACGTCATTTTAAATGACCTAGAAATTAAAGGGGGCTTGCGCTGTTAGGGCAGGCCTGAGGCGGGTTTTAAAGTGACTGGGCCGCTGCACAATGGGCTAAGTGTGAGTTCAAAACCAAAGCAATACCTTTTGTTTTGTTTCTTCTCTTTTTTTCTTTGATTTCAAATCCTAACCATATTAATTGAAAACCTAGATTAGGTCCTAAATAAAATCTAATTTGTGACATAAACCTAATTATTTATTTATATGATTTGAACAATTAATATAGCTTAAAACTAACGAATGGAAATTACTAATTTAAGGCTAAAAGATAAAAATGTATCATGACCAATATTTTTGTGATTTTTGTTTGATAAATGCGATTAACTCGTGTAATTAAAACCTAAAGGCAATTAAAACTTAAAATGCTTATGTAATGCAACATTGGACATTTTTTTTTGTGTTTTTCTATGATTTAAAGATCATAAATATGCAACTAAATGCAAAACAAAATAAAGAAAGAGTCCTAAAATTCCTAAAATCATAAAAATTATTTTTGGACTATCTTTAGGAGTAATTTCCATGTGGGGAAAAAATTAGGTGCTCAAGCTGCCCCTCTTTACTCGGAAACATGAAGAGTTCTCGGGCAAAGATAAAGTGAGAATTCTTGAACAATTTTTTCCCGTTTGATACTCCATGGGAAGTATTTCAAAAAAGTTTGGCCGAACCTTGCTTCAGGGGTTCCCTACATATCCTTCGCTAAAAAGGAATCAGGTCAATGTAGTTATGGAAGTTTTGGTAGCTGGGACTAGCGGGAAGCTGTGATTTCACTACTGTTGCTGCTTGGTGAGCTCCTAATTACACCAAAGTAAGAGATGAAAAAGACTAACTAAGCCTATTAACTACGAGTTACAACATACCTATCTATAAGTTTTCTGAAGCTTGATCTTGAGTCTTCGCTGGTTCTTCACGTAGACTCTGATTTGAATCTTGATGCTTGTTAGCTGCAGGTGCTAGTTCATTCTTCTTTATATTTTTGGACCAAAGTGTGACATGCAAAGCTTGAGACTTCAATCATGTCCTGAGCAGCCCACGTCTTTTCTCCACTTCTGAACTTTGAGTTCACTCTATTTCCATCTCTTTCTCAATTTAGGATTGACACTTCTTTTTGGTTATCCCGAACCTTGTGCCGCGAGGTAAAAACCTACTCAGACATCAAAACAAACAAACAAACAGAATTTTTCTACCCCAGTTTTCACTAGGAAAATTTCATGAGTTATTTGTAACAAAAGTTTATACTACTTCATTATTGAAAGCTATAAAAGATCGGGATTAGTGTACCCTGAGGAGAAAAAGACTAGGGAGTTGAAACCCTATGTCTAAAATAAAATCAACTAGGGAGTGGAGACCTTATGTCAGAAAAACAACTAGGGAGTGGAGACCCTATGTATAAAATAAGATCATCAACTAGGGAGTGGAGAACCTATGTTGGAAAAGAAGACCATGGAGTGGAGACCCTATTTTTAAAATAAAATCAACTGGGGAGTGGATACCCTATATTAGAAAAGCGACTAGGGAGTGGAGACCCTATATCTAAATAACTTCAACTAGGGAATGGAGACCCTATGTTGTGAAAAATCAACTAGGGAGTGGAGACCCTATGCCTAAAATAACTTCAACTAGAAAGTGGGACCCAATGTTGGAAAAGTGACTAGAGAGTGGAGACCCTATGTCTATAAATCATCAACTAGGGAGTGGAGACCCTATGTTGGAAAAGACACTAGGGAGTGGAGACCCTATGTCTAAAATAACTTCAACTAGATAGTGCCGACCCTATGTTGGAAAAGAGACTAGGAAGTGGAGACCCTATGTATAAAATAACTTCAACTAGGTAGTGGGGACCCTGTGTTGGAAAAGTAGAATAGGGAGTGTACACCCTATGTTATAAAGAGACTAGGGAGTGGAAACCATTTGCCTAAAATAAAATCATCAACTATGGAGTGGAGACCCATACGTTGGAAAGGTGGACTAGGGAGAGGAGACCTTATGTCTAAAATAAAATCAACTAGGGAGTGGATACCCTATGTTGGAAAAGCGATTAGGGAGTGGAGACCTTATATGTAAAATAACTTCAAGTAGGGAGTGGACCCCCTATGTTGGAAAAGCAGACTAGGGAGTGGAGACTCTATGTCTAAAAACATCAAATAGAGAGTGGAGACCCTATGTTGGAAAAGATACTAGGGAGGGGAGAACCTATGTAAAAAACATCAACTAGGGTGTGGAGGCTCTATGTTCGAAGAGCGACTAGGGAGTCGTGACCCTATGTCTAAAATAAAATCAACTAGGGAGTGGAGACCCTATTTTGGAAAAGTGACAAGGGAGTGGGGACCCTATGTCTAAAAACATCAACTAAGGAATGGATACCCTACATTGGAAAAGGTACTAGGGAGGGGAGACCTTATGTATAAAAACATCAACTAGGGTGTGGAGGTCCTAAGTTCGAAGAGGACTAGGAAGTAGAGACCCTATGTCTAAAATAAAATCAACTAGGGAGTGGAGACCCTATGTTGGAAAAGTGACTAGGGAGTGGAGACCCTATGTGTAAAAACATCAACTAGGGAGTGGATACCCTATGTATAACAACATCAACTAGGGAGTGGATACCCTATGTTGGAAGAGCGACTAGGGAGTGGAGACCCTATGTATAAAATTACTTCAACTAGGGAGTGGGGACCCTACGTTGGAAAAGTGACTAGGGAGTGGAGAATCTGTGTCTAAAAATCATCAACTAGGGAGTGGAGACCCTGTGTTGGAAAAGAACCTAGGGATAAGAGACCATATGTCTAAAAACATCAATTAGTGCGTAGAGACCCTATGTTGGAAAAGCATAATAAGGAGTGGGGACCCTATGTCTAAAAACATCAACTAGGGAGTGGAGACCCTATGTTTTAAAAGTGACTAGGGAGTGGAGACCCTATGTCTAAAAACATCAAGTAGGGAGTGGAGACCATATGTCTAAAATAAAATAAATTAGGGAGTGGATACCCTATGTTAAAAAAGCAACTAGGGTGTGGAGACCCCATATCTAAATTAACTTCAACTAAGGAGTGGAGACCCTATGTTGGGAAAAGTGACTAGGGAGTGGCGACCCTATGTCTAAAATTATTTCAACTAGGGAGTGGGGACCCTATGTTGTAACTGTGACTAAGGAGTGGAGATCCTATGTCTAATAATCATCAACTAGGGAGTGGAGACCTTATGTTGGAAAAGAAACTAGGGTGTGGAGGCCCTACGTCTAAAAACACCAACTAGTGAGTAGAGACCCTATGATGGAAAAGCATACTATGGAGTGCAGACCCTATGTCTAAAATAAAATCATCAACTAGGGAATGGAGACCCTATGTTTAAAAAGTGACTAGTTAGTGGAGACCCTATGTCTAAAAACATCAACTAGGGAGTGGAGACCTTATGTATAACAACATAAACTAGGGAGTGGATACCCTATGTTGGAAGAGCGAATAGGGAGTGGAGACCCTATGCCTAAGATAAACTCAACTGGGGGGTGGAGACTCTATCTTAGAAAAGAGATTAGGTATTGGAGACCCTTTGTCTAAAATAAAATCATCAACTGGGGAGTGGAGACCTTACGTTGGAAAATCAGACTAGGGAGTGGAGACCCTAAAAACATCAACTAGGGAGTGGAGACCCTATATCTCAAAACATAAACTAGGGAGTGGAGACCCTATGCTGGAAAAGACACTAGGGAGGGGAGACCCTATGTATAAAAACATCAACTAGGGAGTGGAGACCCTATGTCTAAAATTACATCAACTAGGGAGTGGAGACCCTATGTTGGAAAAGTGACTAGGGAGTGGAGACCCTATGTCTAAAAATCATAAACTAGGGAGTGGAGACCCTATGATGGAAAAGAAACTTGGGAGTAGAGACCCAATGTCTATAAACATCAACTAGTGAGTAGAGACCCTATTTTGGAAAAGCATACTAGGGAGTGGAGACCAATTGTTTGAAAAGTGACTATGGAGTGGAGACCCTATTTCTAAAAACATCAAGTAGGGCGTGGAGACCGTATGTTGGAAAAGCAAACTAGGGAGTGGAGACCATATGTCTAAAAACATCAACTAGGGAGTGGAGACCTTATGTTCGAAAAAGTACTCGGGAGGGGAGACCCTATGTATAAAAACATCAACTAGGGTGTGGAAACCCTATGTTGGAAGAGCCACTAGGGAGTGGAGACCGTATGTCTAAAATAAAATCAACCAGGGAGTGGAGAACCTAAGTTAGTAAAGAGACTAGGGAGTGCAGACCCTATGTTGGAAAAGTAGACTAGGTGTGGAGACCCTAGGTCGAAAATAAAATCAACTAGGGAATGGATACCGTATGTTGGAAAAGCGACTAGGGAGTTGAGATCCTATATGTAAAATAACTTCAACTAGGGAGTGGAGACCCTATTTTGGGAAAATAGACTAGGGAGTTGAGACCCTATATCTAAAATAACTTCAACTAGGGAGTGGCAACCCTATGTTAGAAAAGTTACTAGGGAGTGGAGACCCTATGTCTAAAAATCATTAACTAGGGAGTAGAGACCCTATGTTTGAAAAGAGGCTAGGGAGAGGAGACACTATGTCTAAAATAACTTCAACTAGGAAGTGGAGACCCTATGTTGGAAAAGCACACTAGGTAGTGGAGACCCTATGTCTAAAAACATCAACTAGGGAGTAGAGACCCTATGTTGTAAAAGAATACTAGGGAGTGGAGACCCTATATCTAAAAATATCAACTAGGGATTGGAGACCCTATGTATAAAACAAAGTCAACTAGTGAGTGTAAACCATATGTTTGAAAAGCGAGTCGGGAGTGGAGACCCTATGTCTAAAATAAAATTATCAACTAGGGAGTGGAGACCCTACGGTTGAAAAGTTCACTAGGTTGTGGAGACTCTATGTCTAAAATAAAATCAACTAGGGAGTGGATACCCTATGTTGGAAAAGTGACTAGGGAGTGGAGACCTTACATATAAAATAACTTCAACTAAGGAGTGGAGAGCCCATGTCGGGAAAGCGACTAGGGAGCGGAGACCCTATGTCTAAAATAACTTCAACTAGGGAGTGGGGACCCCGTGTTGGAAAAGTGACTAGGGAGTGGAGACCCTATGTCTAAAAATCATCAACTAGGGAGTAGAGACCCTATGTTGGAAAATAGACTAGGGAATGGAGACCCTGTGTTGGAAAATAGACTAGGTAATGGAGACCCTATGTCTAAAATGACTTGATATAGGGAATTGAGACCCTATGTTGGAAAAGCATATTAGGGAGTGGTTACGCTATATTTAAAAACATCAACGAGGGAGTAGAGACCCTATGTTGGATAATCATACTAGGGAGTGGATACCCTAAATCTAAAAACATCAACTAGAGAGTGGAGACCCTATGTTGGAAAACGTAACTAGGGAGTGGAGACCCTATGTATAAAAACATCAATTTTGGAGTGTAGACACTAAGTCTAAAAACATCAACTAGGGAGTGGAGACCCTATGTCTAAAAACATCAAATAGGGAGTGGAGACCCTGCGTTTGAAAAGTAGACTAGGGAGTGGAGACCATATGTCTAAAAACATCAGCTAGGGAATGGAGACCATATGTCTAAAAACACCAGCTAGGGAGTGGAGACCCTATAACAACATTAACTAGGGAGTGGAGACCCTAAGTTGGAAGAGCGACTAGGGAGTGGAGACCTTATTCCTAAAAAAAAAACTCAACTAGGGAGTGGAGACCCTTTGTTGGAAAAGTGACTAGGGAGTGGAGACCATATGTCTAAAATCATCAACTAGGGAGTGGAGTCCCTATGTCTAAAAACACCACCTAGGGAGTGGAGACCCTGTGGCTAAAAACATCAACTAGGGACTGGAGACCCTATGTTGGATATGATACTAGGAAGTGGAGACCTTATGTATAAAAACATCAACTAGGGAGTGGAGACCCTATGTCTAAGATAAAATCAACTAGGGAGTGGAGACCCTATGTTAGAAAAGAGACTAGGGTGCGGAGAGCCTTTGTCTAAAATAAAATCATCAACTAAGGAGTGGTGACCCTATGTTTGAAAAGAGGACTAGGGAGTGGAGACCCTATGTCTAAAAATGAAAATCAAATAGGGAGTGGAGACCATATATTGGTAAAGCAAACTAGGGAGTGGTGACCTTATGTCTAAAAATAAAAATCTACTACAGAGTGGAGACTCTATGTTGAAAAATGCAGTTAGGGTTTGGAGAGCTTATACTACCATGATTTGGAACTTTCTTTGTTTTTCCTTCTTTTTACTTTCATCATTTTATTAGGAGAATGAGTAAAATGGGGGAAATAGATTGGAGAAGACTTCCCTTTTTGAAGTCGTTGCGGCAAAGCAATTTCAGTTTCCTCAGGTTTCTTTTTTTGGGTGCACCTACTTCTTGCAAGGTTGCCTTAGATTACACTTATTTCCTATGGTTCAGATAAAGAACAATTTATCAATTTCAAATGGTGCTTGGGTTTGCGGCCTTGAGTGCTTCAGTCAGTTGATCTCATCATGTCTTCTTTTATGGTACTTTCAACGGCAATTGATTGTTTCTTGAAGACTAATTTCTTTTTTGGCCTCAGAGAACCTTTGGTTTTTCCAAAACATTAACATGACGGTTAGTTACGGGGGACTTAACCTTTTCAAATTTATTTTGCCTTTGCGGTCCATTCACTTTCTTTATTCAAGTTTTTAACTTCAGAGTATTGGGGAATCCTTTTCTTTCCAAACCTGTCCATGACGGTTAGTCACGTGGGATTCAACCTTTTCAACCTCATTTTGACCTTATAGGAATTTCAATTTGAGTTACTTCTTTTGAGAATTTTTAATTTAAAAACATCAGCCACCATGGCCAGTCAAACTCGACTTGGGTGCCCCTGCCGAGGTTGGGTGCCTTTTTTTGCATATTATAATGTATCAAATGAGAGCCCTATAAATCATTCTTTCCATCCATTCTTTGCCTTAGTTTCAATACAAAATTACACCGAAAGGGATTCAAAGATAAACAAACAATGGAATGGACAAATGAATTTGGACAAGAGGTATCCCTTTTGGGGAAAGGAAAGAAGGACTTATATAGAGTGCATGCGAGCTTCAATGAATATGACATGCTTCTTGGACTAGATGCCTGATATGTGAAAAATATCCAACTCTCAGAAATTCATCACTACTTATGCCTCAAAATCAAGAAACCTTGTCAGGACTCTTTCGATGCCGATGGTTGTGAGGATCCTCTTTTCGATCAATGGCGCCCTTTACGGGTCTTCACCAGCTGACCTCTCTCGTTTCTCTTCTCATCGTTACCTTATAATGCTCTTTGTGAGTTTTCACTAACATGACTCTCTCATTTTCAATTTCTCTGTTTACCGTCACGTTAAAGTACCCATGAGGGTTTTCACCAATCCTTGAACATTGTCACTGATTGATCCGAAGGACTTGAGAGTATTTGAGTAAAAAGTATCGACTAAATTACAACTTTGGAACCTTTCAGGCGAAAACATCGCCAAACCATTCTTCTATTTTGTTTGATTTTATCTATCTTTTTCTTTTTCTTTTTCTGCTTTTTCCCCCATTTTTCAGTTCTTTTCCTCTTCTTTTTTTTTCAATAACACTTTCAGATTCCAAAGAGGGTAATCAAAGAAAGGTAACCGACTCAAAGGGTTTACAAAAGGGTTAATGGTGTTTGGGTAGCGTGAATGAAAGACTTCGTCATCCCAGCCAGAGGGTTATTTTCTTTCTCTTTTTTGTGAAAATTCCGGCATAACTTCAGATTTCAAATACCCACCTCTCACACTTTTTTATTTTTTTCATTTTTTTTTCTATTATAGAAGTCGATCAACATGCAAGCCGAAACAAAAAAATGCGCAAGTAGCACGCAAGATGCATTAGGGTGATCTTTTTAATTTAGGTACACCTGTCCTAGACGGACCCAACCCCGGTGTTTAGTCCCTAAAGTCAAATGCACCTGATGCAAACAAACGTTCCTACTAGGGACCCGACAAGAGGCTATGTCACTTTAAATTTAAAACCTAGGTGTATTGTTCTAGACCTGGCTTACCCAAGCGGACAACTAGAAACAGGAGGGAGGGGGGGACAATGTACCGGGAATACAGAAGCTTCATCAACTTTGCAACTTGTCCAAACCTCGTTCTAAAATTAGGATATGAATCTAACATAAAAGAAGTAACGCGAAGCGCACACTTCCCAGAAGATTTAGAAGAATCAGAGTGAAGATGGGTTTTGTTGTAGTTTATATAAAATTCACAATATCAAAGCGGTAAAAAGCGGCATTTAGCACATTAGGCACAAATACGTAAAAAAAGCAGACAATCATGACAGCGAGTCATAACAGCTATTCTAAGCTCGAATTCTGAACCCCGAATCAGAGATTCTGGGTTCTTGTCCCTAGTAGAGTCGCTAAAGCTGTCACACCTCTTTTTTTCCCGAGGGGATAATGGGTTTTTTCAATTTAAATTACATTAGTCGAAGTGGGAGTATTTACTTATTCAGAGTCTCCACTTGGGATAATTATGGTGTCCCACGTCACCAGTTTATTTTAAATCCCAAATCGAGGAAAGCTTCACTCCGTTTAAACTTTGCGAAACACAGAAGACATGGTAAGAAATTCTGTTAACCTGGGAGAAGGCGTGAGGCACTCCCGAATTTCGTGGTTTTAGTACGTTCGCTCAACTATTATTAATTGGCCTAAGTATGTGATTTATTACCTGTTTTGGACTTATTGTGCGTTTATTTTCTTTTTAGCCGCTTTTAATTACTTAATCAAACGCTTTTAGTATTTATAGAGTTTATTCGGCATTAGTTCTGGAATTTTGAAGTTTCAAGTTCTCAAAGTTTGGATTGGAGTTGATTTGTGATTTTAGCGTTGTTTGATGTGATTTGAGGTCCCGAGGCCCTTGGGTGTGTTCGCGAATTGAAATTTTGACTTAGGCAATTGCTGAGATGTAGCAGGTTTCTGGTGTTTCACACATGTGGAGGGGAGACCGCAGGTGCGCACTTGTAATTTCGGAAGATCACGCGCCGAAGCGGATTGGGAAGGAATGGACAGGGGGTTTGCAGGTGCGAGGGAATCCCCGCATCTACGATGCCCGAAGATGCGCTGTAGAATTCGCAGAAGTGGATGAGGATCGTAGAAGCGGACATGGGCCCGCAGGTGCGACCAATTGCTTGCAGATGCGGACCCAGTCCCTTAAGTCAATTATGCACCAGCGAAGGAAATTCCACAAGTGCGATGAAAAGTCCGCAGATACAGAATAACTTGGCAGAAAATGGGCAGATTCAAGGGTTTGATATTCATTTCAAAAAATTCAATTTTGAGCTCAGAGAAAGGCGGTTTTTCGAGATTTTTTCAGAGGAAATCATTGGGTAACGATTCCTAACCATATTTTGATCACATTTATTTAATCTATTATTGTTTTCCTTCATTTAATCAAGGAATTTGAGTAAGAAAGTTGAGAAAACGGGGGAAAAGTTACTCAAACGAATTTCTTAGTTCTGAGTGGGATTTAGGCATTGGATTTGAATAATTTTGATACGAGTGAACTAGTGAGTGAATGGGTGTTCATAATTTTGGACTTTTACCCGATTCCGAGATGTGGGCCTGGGGATGCTTTTTGGGCGTTTTTCTATTTTCTTGCCTTAGCTTTGATTTCATTAGCTAGATTAGTTACTTGTAGCTATATTTATGTTATGTAATTGATTTTAATATATTTGGGTCACTCCGACTTGGATACTCGTTGCAAGAGCGTGATTTCAGATTGATTTGAGCTTGGTTCGAGGTAAGTGGCTTGCCTAACCTTGTGTGGGGGAAATCACCTTATGATTTGGTATTGTTTGATATATGAGCTTCGTGTATGTGAGGTGACGAGTACGTACACAGACTATTTGTTGTAAAACTCCATTTTTCACTAAATCATAACCTGTTTTTCCTTGTTGAATTACACTAGCATATGTAACTACCTTGTTTAGATTAGAAAAGTATGCCTACGTGTTTTAACTTCCTATTTGAACTCTGTGCAGCATGTTTAGAAAAAATTTCTTGATGTCTTTGATGTGAACATAGTATAAGCTATAGGTTTCCTTGCTGTAACAGTTATTTATATTGGTTAAGCTGCATGTTTACTTTGGGACTACGAAACGGTATTCCGGGAGATCCTCATGTGCGGCGTATTTACATTGGAAATACGGAACAATATTCTAGGAGATCCCCCAGCACTGCATATTTACTTTGGGACAACGGAACAGTATTCCAGGAGATGCCCCTGCACATTTACGTTTGGGACTACAGGACGGTATCCCGGGAGACCCCCTGTTGCTATTACTGTGTTATGAGTTGTTTTCTTCCATTGAATTCTATTTCCTGTTATATTTTCCATTTTTATTTAAATGTAATATTTATTTTTGTCTTACTTCATTTCACTTATACCAGTAGGGTCCTGACCTGATCTCGTCACTACTCGGCCGAGGTTAGGTTTGGCACTTACTATGTACCATTGTCGTGTACTCACGCCCTTCATGCACATGTTTTTGTGTGTAGATCCAGGTACCTCTTGTACGCCTCAGTATTAGTGCAGTCGCAGTAGCCCACCAGAGACTTCAAAGTACATCTGCACGCGCCCGCAGATCCTCGGAGTCCCCCTCTACCTTTACTCCATTTTACCTCATTTATTATTTTAGACTATATGTATAGAAGAAAGTAGGTAGTTACTCGTAGAGCTTGTGACTTATGATTCTGGGTTTTGGGAAGTATTATGTATAATCGCGTATTGGTCTACTTGTATATGTCGAGCAGCATTTTACCATTATATAGTCATTATCAAAGCATAGATGTTCCTTTATTTTATTTATTTTTGTTACTTCAATTTTAATAGGCTTACCTTGTCGTAGCGACTAGGTGTGGTAACAACCTATTTTAGATGGGTTTATGGGTCGTTACAAGTTTGTATCAGAGCTCTAGGTTCATAGGTATCGTGAGTGACAAGCCGATTTATTAGAGTCTCGCGAATCAGTATGGGGATGTCCGTACATACCTTCTAGAGGCTATGGAATTGTTAAGAACAATCATACTTCTTTGATTTCCTTGTCGTGTAAGTTATTAACATCAGAAAATTCTAAAATTCCATTATATTCTTTCTCACAGATTGTGAGGACCCGTACCGGGAGATCCGACAATCAGGCACCCGAGCGCCCTACCAGAGCTGCCAGAGGCCGAGGTCGGGGTAAAGGAAGACCATGCGGTGAAGCTAGAGCACCGGCGCGAGCTGCGAAAGAGGAGCCCCCAAAAGCTCTAACTGGAGAGCCGGCACTGGAGGTTCCTATTGCTGCTCCAGCCCTGCATGAGACTTTAGCTCAATTCATGAGCATGTTCAACACTTTAGCTTAGGCTAGACTGATTTTGATAGCTCCCGCCACATCTCAGGTGGGGGACATGCATGGACTCCCGCATGCCGTACTCCTGAGTAGAGGGGTCAAGGTTGATCAAGCCCCAGAGTTTATTTTTATGCCCCTAGTGGCTCCGGTTTAGCATGATACCAGGGTAGCTACTTCTAAGGTGGAGCAGCTTAGACATGCTAGGTACAAGAAGTACCACCCACCCACTTTCAGCTAATTAGCTTCAAAGGATGCTCGGGGTTTTATTGAGAAGTGTCATTGTATCCTCTGCACTATAGGCATAGCAGAGACGAGTGGGGTTTCTTTCAAAACTTTCCAGTTGAGGGGAGCGGCATATTGGTGGTGGCGTGCCTATGACCTGAGTAGTACGGACGAGGCAGCCTCACTCACTTGGACTCAGTTCTCATATATGTTTTTGTGTGGATATGTCCCTCAGAGCCTCAAGGATGCAACGTGCGGAGTTTAAGTAGATGCACTAGAGTTCTATAACTATGTCAGAGTATGCATTCCGTTTCAGTGAGTTGGCTCAATATGCACCGACTTTTGTTGCTACAGTTAGTGAGAGGGTTCGTCGCTTCATTGAGGGACTCCACCCCAGTATTCGAACTAGTATGGCTAGGGAGTTAGAAATGGATATCTCTTATCAAGATGTCGTGAGCATTGCTAGGAGAGTAGAGGGCATGCTTTCCTGAGATAGAGAGGAGAGAGAGGCCAAAAGGGCTCGAGAGGCTGATTATTATTCAGGGGCTCGTGCGCCAGCAGCACGCCATGGTAGGGATTTTGTGAGTTGCCCCGTTCATTCATCTCTTCTATCAGCCAGCAGTGTTCCATCTCCTCCTACGCCTCAACACCCTTATTATGAACCACCTGTATCCAGTCTGCCTCATGCTCGGGGTGCTATTAGCGGCCAGTCAAGCAGGCCAGGTCCGAGCCACTCTCAGCCACCACATCCTCTGAGAGGTTTTTTAGAGTGTGTTAATACTCGTCATATGGTTAGGGATTGCCCCAGGTTCAGGAGAGGTGCAACTCCGTAGACTTCTCATCCACCACATGCTCCACTGGGTCCTCCGGCCATTCTTTAAGCCCCAGCTGCTGCCCCTTCTATTTAGGCAGCTCGAGGTGGAGGTCGAGGAGGTCGAGGTCTCCCTAGAGGGGGTCCTGCCCAGGTATTATGCCCTTCCAGCTCATTTCGAGGCATTTTCTTCCGATTCTATCATCACATGTATTGTTCTAGTTTATCATAGAGATGCATCGATATTATTTCACCCAGGCTCTGCGTATTCATATGTGTCTTCTTATTTTGCTCCACATTTGGGGGCATCTCGACATTCTTTGAGTTTCCCTGTTTATGTATCGACTCATGTGGTAGATTATCTTGTTGTGGATCGTGAATATCAGTCGTGTTTGATTACTATTAGTGGTTTTAAGACTAGAGCATCCTTATTATTGCTTAGTATGGTAGATTTTGATGTTATCTTGGGCATGTACTGGTTGTAGCTCCATTATGCTATTCTTCATTGTCACTCTAAGAGCGTGAAGCTGTCTATGTCAGGCTTACCATGATTAGAGTGGAGAGGTACCTTAGAGTATACTCCTTATAAGGTCATTTCATTTCTTAAGGCTTAGTGAATGGTTGAGAAGGGGTGTGATGTGTTTTTAGACTATGTGAGAGATGTAAGTATTGATACTCTTACAGTTGATTCAGTTCCAGTAGTGAGGGACTTCCCTGATGTGTTTCTGGGTGATCTTTCGAGTATGCTGCCCGACCAAGATATTGATTTTGGCATTGATTTGTTTTTGGGCACTCAGCCCATATCTATTCCTCCTAACCATATGGCTCCTCCTGGGTTGAAGGAGTTGAAGAAGCAGTTGCAGGAGTTTCTTGATGAGGGCTTCATTAGGCCTAGTGTGTGACTTGGGATGGTCCGATCTTGTTTGTAAATAAAAATTATGGCTCTATGAGTATGTGTGTTTCTTATCGCCAGTTGAACAAGTTTACAGCGAAGAAAATGTACCCATTGCCTCGCATTGATGGTTTATTTCATCAGTTACAGGGTGCCAGGATATTTTCCAAGATTGACTTGCGTTTTGGCTATCATAAGTTGAAGATTCGGGAGCCGGATATCCCGAAGACTGCTTTCAGGACTAGATATGGTCATTATGAGTTTCTTGTCATGTCTTTTGGGCTGACCAATGCCCCAACAACTTTTATGCATTTGATACACATTGTGTTCAGGCCTTTTCTGGACTCCTTTATTATTGTGTTTATTGACGACATTCTAGTGTATTCCCGGACGCGGGAAGGTCATGAGCATCACCTGAGGACTGTGCTTCAGACTTTGAGGGAGAAGAGGTTGTATGCAAAATTCTCTAAGTGTGAATTCTATCTTGATTCAATGGCATTCTTGGGTCACATAGTATCTAGTGATGCGATCAAGGTAGATCCGAAGAAGGTGGAGGAAGTGCAGATTTGGCCTAGACCATCATCTGCTACGGAGATCCGTAGATTCTGTGGTTTGTCGGGGTATTACCGTTGCTTTGTAGAGGGATTTTTATCTATTGCATCACCTATGACTAGGTTGACCCATAAGGGTGCTCCATTCAGGTTGATAGAGGATTGTGAAGAGATCTTTCAGAAGCTCAAGACAACTTTGACTACAACCCCATTATTAGTATTGCCTACAGCTTCGAGGTCGTACACTGACTATTGTGATGCCTCGAGGATTGGTCTTGGCGCATGAGAAGAATTATCCTTTCCACGATCTTGTGTTATCAGCTATTGTTTATGCCTTGAAGATCTAACACCATTATTTGTACGGTGTTCCTTGGGAGATCTACAATCACACCGGAGTTTGCAACACCTGTTCAAGAAAAATGACCTTAATTTGTGTCGGCGGATATAGTTGGAGCTACTTAAGGATTATGACATTACTAATTTATACCAACTGGGGAAGGCCAATGTAGTGGCCGACGCCTTGAGTCGCCAGGAGGAGAGTTTGGGGAGTTTTTCATATCTTCCACCAGTAGAGAGACCATTAGCATTCGATGTGCATGCTTTAGCCAGCCAGTTTGTGAGACTTGATATTCGAAGCCGAGCCGAGTATTGGCTTGCGGGGTCTCTCGGTCTTCTCTTTATGGCCGTATCAGGGAGCGTCAGTATGATGACCCCTATCTTTTAGTCCTTTTGGACAGAATTCGAAGAGGTGATGCTAGAGATCTATATATTGGTGATGATGGCGTAAAGAGGATGCAAGGCTAAATATGTGTTCCCAATGTGGATGGGCTTTGGAAGTTGATCCTTGAGAAGGCCCATAACTCGCGATATTCCATCCACCTAGTTACCGCAAAGATGTACCAGGATTTGAGACAACACTCTTGGTAGATAAGGATGAAGAAGGATATAGTTCGGTTTGTGGCCAGGTGTCTCAACATTCAGCAGGTCAAGTACGAGCATCAAAGACCAGGTGGCTTGCTTCAGAGGTTAGAGATCCCAGAGTGGAAGTGGGAGCGGATCACCATGGATTTTGTAGTTGGACTCCCACGGACTTCGAGGAAGTTTTATGTTGTTTGGGTAATTGTGGATCGGCTGACCAAGTCAACTCATTTCATCCCAGTGATGACTACTTACTCTTCAGAGAGATTGGCTAAGATTTACATCAGTGAGATTGTCTGCCTTCATGGTGTCCCATTTTGCATCATCTCAGACAGAGGTACACAGTTCACATCACGGTTCTAGAGAGTCGTACAACAAGAGTTGGGTCCTAGGGTAGAGCTGAGTACAACCTTTCACCCTATACGGATGGGAAGTCCGAGCGCACGATTCATATTCTAGATGATATGCTCTGTGCTTGTGTGATAGATTTTGTAGGGTCATGTGACCAGTTCTTTCCAATTAAGGAGTTTTCCTACAACAACAGCTTTCAGTCCAGCATTCAGATAGCATTGTATGAGGCTATATATGGTAGGTGGTGTCGGTCCCCAATTGGTTGGTTTGAGCTGGGAAAGGACTAATTGTTGGGTACAGACTTGGTCCAGGATTCCCTGGATAATGTGAAGGTGATTCAGGATAGTTTTCGTACAGCCTAGTCCATATATAAGAGTAATGCGGATCGGAAGGTTTGCGATTTAGCATTTATGGTTAGAGCGCGTCTTGCTTCGGGTATTGCCCCTGAAGGGCGTCATCAGGTTCGAGATGTAGGGAAAGCTGATCCCGAGGTACGTTAGTCATTTTGAGATATTGCAACGTGTTGGGGAGGTTGCTTATGAGATTGCCCTACCTCCGAGCCTAGCAGGAGTTCGTATGATATTCCACGTTTCAATGCTCAGGAAGTATCACGGTGATCCGACTCATGTATTGGATTTCAAATCAGTCCAGTTTGACAAGGATCTATCTTATGTTGAAGAGCCAGTGGCTATCTTGGACATGCACATCAGAAAGATAAGGTCAAAGAACATTGCTTCAGTGAAGGTTCAGTAGAAGGGTCAGACGGTCGAGGATGCGACCTGGGAGACCGAGCGGTATATGTTCAGCTGTAATCCTCATCTTTTCTCAGCTTCAGGTATATTTTTATATTCGTTCCAGGATGAATGATTATTTCAAGAGGGGGATGATGTAATGACCAGGTTGGTCGTTTTGAGAGTTATTTCCCCGATCCCCCATTTACTATTTTCCCCGTGTCTATTTCGGCTATTTTGGCTTGCAAGGAAGATTTGTTTACAGCTTCGGAGTGTTTTGGGACACTTAGTCCCTTAATGAGAGCTTAAGTCTTAGGATTTGGACCGTAGTTGAAACTGTGTGAAGATGGTTCTAGAATGGAATTCCGTCGATTATGTTAGCTCTGTTGGGTGATTTTGGGCTCAGGGGCATGTCCGGGTTGTGTTTTGGGGGTCTGTAGCTCATTTAGGCTTGAAATGACGAAAGTCAAATTTTTGGAGTTTAGGACCGAAAGTGGAATTTTTGACATTGGGGTCAAAATCCGATTCCGGAAGTTGGAATACGTCTGTAGTGTTGAATATGACTTGTGTGCAAAATTTGGGGTCAGTCGGACGTGGTTTGGTTGGTTTTGGCATCAGTTGTGGAATTTTGAAGTTTCAAGTTCTAAAAGTTTGGATTGGAGTGTGATTCGTGATTTCAGAATTGTTTGATGTGATTTAAGGGCTCAACTAAGTTCGTAGGCTGTTTTAAGATTGGTTAGTATGTCCGTTTGAGGTCACGGGGGCCTTGGGTGTGTTTTGCATGCTTACTGGATTGAAATTTGGACTTAGGCAATTATTGAAATTTTGCTGGTTTTTGGTGTTTCGCACCTGCGGAGGGGAGACCGCAGGTGCGGAATCACACGTGCGGAAGATCAGGAACAGAAGAGGATCGGGGAGGAATGGATTCAGGTCTCTCCAGGACCCGCAGATGTGGACATGGCCCCGCAGGTGAACATACGCAGATGCGTCCATTTGCTCGCATATGCGGACTCAGTCCCTTAAGTCATTTCCGCACCATTGATGGAAATTCTGCAGGTGCGATGGCGCATGTGTGATGAAAAGTCCGCAGATGCAGAATAATTGGCAGAAAAGGGGCAGATTCAAGGGTTTGATATTCATTTCACAAAATTCGATTTTGAGCTCAGAAGAAGGCGATTTTTTGATATTTTCCGAGGAAATCTTTGGATAACGATTCCCAGACCTATTTTGATCACATTTCATTAATTTATTGTTGTTTTATTCATTTAATCAAGGAATTTGAGTGAGAAAGTTGGGGAAATGGTGGAAAAAATCCGCAATAGAATTTCTGAGTTTCGAGTGGGATTTAGGCATTCAGATTTGAATAATTTTGGTACGAGTGAACTAGTGAGTGAATGGCTATTCGTATTTTGTGACTTTTACCCGATTCCGAGATATGGGCCCGGGGAGGATTTTTGGGCGTTTTTCTATTTTCTTTCCTTAGCTTTGATTTCATTTGCTATAATAGTAAATTGTAGCTATATTTATGTTATGTAATTGATTTGATTAGATTTGGGTCACTCCGAGTTGGATACTCGTTACAAGAGCATGATTTCGGGTTGATTTGAGCATAGTTCGAGATAAGTGGCTTGCTAAACCTTATGGGGGTGGAACTCCCCTTAGGATTTGGTATTGTTTGATATATAAGCTTCGTGTACGTAAGATTTGACCTTTTTGGTCGATTTTGGGATTTTGATTAAAGATTTGACCTTTATCGATGGGGTTTGATTCCTTTGGAATTATTTGATGTATTTAAGTTGCTTTTGGTTAGTTTCGAGCCGTTCGAAGGTTGGAACGTGCGTGATGGCATCTTTGGAGCATCGATTGGCTTGCTCGTCATTGGTAATGGCTCGTTCGATGTAAGTAAATCTTCTAAACATAGTGCTGAGGGTATGAAACCCCTCCAATATGCATTATGTGATTAATATGTTGTTCCCAAAACACTATATAGTGGCCCTATTTTTGTTGATATCTGTGTTTTTACCATGCGATTAAGTAACTGAGTTGTCAATCATGCTAGATATCATGTTTAGGCTTTATGCTGATATTGTTGGGACCCATAGTGTTCGTTTCTTACTGTTATCTCACTGATTTCATTGATATTTCATACTCAGTCATATTCATGCATCCATATCATATATCAATCTCAGTTGTTATGAACTAGCACATTATATCATTGTTATCGGGCTAGTTTCATGACATTGAGAGCCCGAGGGACTGGAGAGATTGTTGACTGGGTGAGGCCAAGGGCTTGATGGTGAGGATGTTTATGGGATTGTGCACGCCATACATGTTTTATTGATTTATTCCATGATTGATATGTTATAGCACTTGGGGTGAAGGAGCCTCTCCGGAGTCTGTGCACACCCCCAGTAAGTGCAGGTACCTACTGAGTGTGAGTGCTGAGTGCCGAGTGATGAGTGATTGGGAGAACTGAGTGACTGTAAGGACTGAGTGGCTGGGAGGACTGAGTGACTGGGAGGACTGAGTGAATTGATACTCTGAGAGTATGCATATGGTTTTATCTCTGAGTTGCATCGCATTTAATATGCACACCTGAAATACAGGCATATAGATGCAATTTTCCTCTTGCTTTACGACATAATGTCATTCATGACTTCTCACACATATTGAATATAGGCATGGAAATGAATTTTTCTCATGCAATTTAAATATGAAATATTTACCGTGGAATGTTTTTGAAAAAATTATAGTTTTCAAGGAAGATTATAGCTTTCAATTTACTCATATTTTTGTAAATTTTTTGATAAAAGACTTGAGTTTTTCACTGTTATACTTGAAAAGTGGAACTGTTTTTGGGAAACTATGAATAAGCTGAGCTCCTATCTCTGAGTTACTTCTTATATTACTTGCTTTGCGTTGTTATGAACTGTTATTGGTTATTGGTGTTGGACCCGACCTATATTCCAGCTTGTCACAGCTTTCAACCTAAGGTTGGGTCAGATACTTACTCAGTACATGGGGTCCGTTGTACTGATACTACAAATCTACACATTGCGTGCATGTATTGGCTGTTATTATTGCTGTGTTCCATGGTTGCTGTGGTTGAAGAGGTATCTGTGTCGCTGTGATAGCTGCCTATTTTGTTTGGTGTAGCCTTAGATTCTACAACTCTGTTTATGTATTGTAAAACATACGATGTATTATTTCATTTTAGTTTCATAAATTCTATTCTTAGACACTCATGATTATTACTACTAGTCCTTGGGAAAGGACTAAGATTCAAATAAATCTTTTGTTTGATTTTCATATTAGTAGTATTGGAATGGGGAAGTTATTAGTTGGCTTACCTAACGGGTAGGGTTAGATGCCATCATGACTAGTGGATTTTGGGTCGTGACAAATTGGTATTATAGCTCTAGGTTCATAGGTTCTACAAGTCATGAGCAAGTGTCTAGTAGAGTCTTGGGGATCGGTATGATTACGTCCATACTTGTCTTCGAGAGGCTACATGACATTTAGGATATACTTCCCATCTATCTTTTTCTTATCATGCGGCATTGATTCAGCTTAAAACCTAACCATTTGATTTCCTTCCACGCATTTGTATGCGCACATGAGCGCTCGGTATCATCTCTGCATCGATGGCTTGTTATTCCCTGGATGAGGTGCGATACTTGATTTCTGTGTGTTGATGATAGGCCAATCTGGATGACTTGAGGCTGGGTTTTGACTGTAGCTTGAGAATGGAGTTGTTGTTTTTGTGAGCACGTGCTTTTGGATTTATATGCCCGGTAGTGTCCCTGTGAGTAGAATTTGTGGCTGGATGGGTATGTGGTGAGTATGATTTGATTGCGAGATTGTGTTCGGATTGATCGAATGTGACGAGAAAGGTTACTTGAGATGTAGAAAGGACTATTGGGTGTTTGATTTTTGTCTTTATTTGGCGTATGGCCTCGAGTTATGGGTGTGTTAAAAGATCTTTCATGTTGTTTAGTTATGGGCTGACATATATCTCCATGTCGTGCTATGAGTTCAGACTTATGAACACTAGGTGATTGCGAAGTAGTTGTGACTGTGGAAGGGTGTAGAGAGATGCCAGCTGAAGCAAAGCAAGTGGGTTAGCTCCTGCGGTGTATCTTGAGGTTGCATGATCCCTATGTTGTTGTTGTAGAGAGTTATCTTTTACCATTGTATGATATACGTTGCAATTTTAGTTTGGATCACTTGTGGAAGTTGGCTTGACTATTTACAAGGGTTAATGTGAGATTTACAAATAATTTGAAGTATTAGATGGTTTTCATTACAAGAGCTTAGGAAGGATATAGTTGAATCTTACTACGGTATTATGGCAGTAATATAGTATGGGCTTTGTGAGCTATTGTGTGTTTTGATCTATGGCTTTGAGCCACATGGAGGAGTCTGCTATGGACGAGTTGATTGGATGATTATGTGTTGTATTGGGTTCGGTTTGAGGTATACTGGTGAAGCAGTTATGACTGTAGGGGTTAAGATTGAGGATGACTCGAGTAATGTAAATTTCAGGATACATGTTGTATTATACTCTATGGGTATCTGAGAATAATTGAATGATTGAGTTGTGAGTCGTAAATGATGTAGTGTACATGGAGTAGGAATTTTCTCGGTTGCTTAGGAGTGTGGTTACTCCCTTGGGTGTTGGTTTGCTAATGGGGAACAAATCGTTTGGTCTGTTTGGTCAGTCTAATTGAGATTTGAGAAGAGCGGATGGCTCTCTACAGTGGTTTTAATTAATTAATGATTTATATGTA
The DNA here is from genome assembly GCA_005239505.1 of Nicotiana paniculata. Classification (NCBI taxonomy): domain Eukaryota; kingdom Viridiplantae; phylum Streptophyta; class Magnoliopsida; order Solanales; family Solanaceae; genus Nicotiana; species Nicotiana paniculata. The sequence continues at coordinate 78,667 of ML308382.1, forward strand.
GCGAGTTGGAATTTTCAAGAATTGTATATGACTAGAAACACAGAGTTACATTGTAAGGTGTCGAGACTTTTGGCATTTTTATATTATTGTTGATTATGAATTTCAGTATCAAGAAGGTGAATGAAATAGTTTTAGGGTAACATAAGGTCTCTTTAGAGTGGGTGTCTCAGTTATGGTGCTTCAGGGTGCTTAAGAAGGATGTCAGTGGCTTAGTGTTGTTAGGGTGTTGTGGTTTTATACTAGGGTCTATTGTGTCTTGAATTTTTGTTAAGGATCGTGGTGTTATAGCAAGGAGAAATATCAATTTGAAGGCGATTTGGAAAGGTCGTAGAGAAATAAGACACCTTGGTAGTGTAGTGGGTCGGCATAGTAATGGGTATGATCGGTTCTTTGGGTACTTACGATGTGGCTGGTCTCTACAAATCTTTCATGGCAATGCTCTTGGGTTATGGCGGCCTGCGTTGTTGGGTGGAGTTAGAGAGATTCGGTTTTGATATCTTGGTGATGTGAAAATGGGCGTCGAATAGTTTTTAATAGTTTCTACCATGGTTCGAGGAGTATATTTCCTACCGGCGTGAAGAATATGTGCTATTGGGATTCTCTACGGGGTAGGATCAAATGGAAGGTTTATGACTGATCGGATGTGTACTCTGCTTGTGACTCAGAGTTGATTATGAGAATCTTGTACTCTTCACAGGATGGCATGGGAGATGCAGTGCGTTGTGTGGCATTGAGATTCACAAGTGCAAGATCACGGTTCTGTTTTGAAGGGAAGGTCATAAAATGTTGAGGCAACATGGACGGTTTTAGATGACTATGTAAATCATATTACTATTTGGTATGGCTTGATGAGAGTATAAATTTCAGAAGGGGCAATATTTGACTGGTTGATCGACTGCTAATATTCGAATTCTGATATGTGGCACGGAAGAATTTAGAAGTATTCCCCGTGGGTTGATCGTGTATGAGAGATGTGTAAGACATTATGGCGATAGAGTTGGGATCAGATATGGTGATTCGTGTGTTCTATGAATTTGGAGACTGGGAGTTCTCAGGAACGGATTGTTTGATAGTTATGTATTGTGAAGTCATGGACGAAGCTAGCCAGATGATAGTATGTGTTATGATCCAGTCATTATGGGATTTTGGAGGTTTATTTATCTATTTGCGGGTGCCCGAAGATGATTAGGGGTCCACTGGTAGTCCCAATTAGGATGTGTATTCTACACTGAGTCAGATTAGTTGGCTCTGTAGTGCTATTGTTGAGGGATGCGCCATTCGGTTGTTGCTGAGCTTATTCGTGTTCTTAAATTTTCTCTGAGTTACTCTTCTATGCTACGAGGAGTTGTGATTCGTTTGTTTTAGGCGCACATGATGCGGTTCTATTGCAGTCTTATAGCGGTAATTGAGCGAGATGAGTAATTGGGTATTCCATGATTAAGGGCATATTAGTTATGTTCTTTTGGGTGTGGTGTGGCATTGTGTCATATGATTCTTCGTGGTTATGGTAATGCTCTTTGGGTACTTCATGTCAAATTTCGCGTGGTTATTGATTTTGAGAAGGGTGGCTCGAGGTATATGATACGGACCATCACCGGGACGGAGTCGCGCATTGTAGAGGAGTTTTGTTGAGGTATGAACCTTTTTTATAGAGTCGGGTCATGGTTCTATGGTGTAGATAGGTTCTTAGCATTTCGTTGTGGTGGTACCCGCTGAGCTTGCGGGACCGTTCTCTTGATTGGGTCATTTTCGTGAATGAATACATTTAGATCGTTGCTTATTGGTGCATGGATTTCACGGTTTGTGGCTCTAGGTGGTATTGATATTGCATGTCAGTAGAGTAGTTGGTATTCCATAAGATGAAGTCATCGGATCTAGGATGGATGCTGTCGGATTTGATTGCGGTATATTTGGAAGGATAATATCGGAAGTCGGCTTAGGGATTGGCTATAGTTCTTGTTGAAGGAGACGAAGCTCCACGACTTGTTTTTTTGATGAATGGTTATGAATTTCCGCGTGTTCTTTCATTATCGACAGTATACGAAGGTTCTGGAATGATGTTTTGTTAAGTATGGAGTTTATTACCGAGAGTGGATTGTTCTGAGCAGTTACTGTAATCGAATATTTTGCTACGGGTATTTGAGTTATATGGTATATCCTGTGATTGTAGATTGAGTTAAGGTTGTAGTTTGGTACAACATGTTCAGACTTATTCAGCCTGTAGGTTATGAGATTCAGATTCTATAAGAAACTCAAGATGTTGGAAAATTGGGTTCTAAGACTTGTGGTGTAAAGACCCGTAATATTTCCATGTCTAAAATAATGCTCCAATAGGTCCCTGTGCTATTACAACCATAGATATTCTTAAAAATTGTCCTATTTTGAATAATAAGTATCCCAGAACTTGAAAGATTATATTTTTCAGAAATTGCGCGTTATGCGACGCACTATGCAATTGCATAACAGGTATGCAGACCGCATAGTGGTCGCATACTTGGACAGTAGCCTGTCCAAATTGAGGACAACTATGCGGCCCGAAATGCGATCATATTTTTGGTATGCGGACCGTATAGTAGTCGCATTCTTTCCCCATGGTTTTTGCGAGGGACGTTATGCGACGCACTATGCGATCGCATAACAGGTATGCGGACCGCATAGTGGTCGCATACCTGGGTAGTGCGGTTCCCATTTTGTCCCATTTGAAGGCCAACTATGCGACAGGAATGCGGACCGTATAGCAGGAACGCGATCGCATTCCTGACCGCATTTCTATGTCGGGGCTCCTATTTCAAAATTTAAGATTGGACCCCCTGTAGGGGCTCATAAAACACCCCTTCCCTTCATTTTAACAATTTTCTTACCAAAAATGAAGAGATAAAAAGAGATTTCTTGAGGCATAAGGTTTCAACATCATCTAATTTGATTTTCAAAAATCACTTAAGCCCGGAAATTATCGAGTTATTATCATCTTCTTCACCCAAAGAGGTAAGTCTTCACCCTATTTCCCCAATTTCTCAGATTTTGGGTAAGGATAAAACACACATAGGATGGTTCTTGAAAATAAAAAGTTAAATCTTGGTTAGGTGTTACATTAAATTAATGGATGGTAAAGACAATTATGAACACATGATTGGTTAGGTGTTATGAAATTATACTCTTGATGATATGAAACCCTACGATTGAATTATGGGATGTTATTGTTTGCCATGAAATGTTATGGTCCGGTGGGATCGGGTTGCACACCGCAACACGAAGTAGCAAGGGTCGAGAGGTAACAATGGTGGAGTGTAAATTGTGTAGTGGGATAGGTTTGCACACCGCAACACGAAGTAATAAGGGTGGAGAGGTAACAAGGGTGGAGTGTAATCTGTATGGTTGGATCGGGTTGCACGATGCAACAGAATGTAATAAAGCTGAAATGTGATTGTGTTGAAATAAGAACTTGTGAGGCTCTCAATTGTATTTGCTTATGTATCAAGCACTGTGTGTTTGTTCCTTAACCACTTTCTATCTGTGAATCTCTTGATTTTACATTGAGTAAAGTTTGCTCATACATACTAGTACTAATGTCCCTTTTACCAGGGGCGCTACATCTTTTATATGGATGTAGGTGGGCCCATAGCAGGTAGCTCAGCTCGCCGTTAGTGGTGCCTCCTCCTGATCTTTCAGCAGTACTGGTGAGCCCAACTTCCTCCCGGGGTCGTGTGTAATTCATGCCATCTCTTTTGAGTCTGTTATGTATTGTAAGGTATAGTCAGGGCCTTGTTGCTGGCAAGTATTGTATAAAATCCTAGTATTTGTAGGGGCTCCATAGACAAGATGTGGGTGTATATATGTATTTTGGGTAGTAACTGTACGTATTCGAAATCGTGGTCTGTATTGGAAAGTTATGTATGTAGTATGTATGTTTTTGGGAATCAACTGTTGAAATGCTAAAAGAGAAATTATCTTGAGTTTGTAAATCCACGCTTAAGTCCTAAGTTGCTATTACATATGGATTATGGTGCATTGAATATACGGGGGAACGCGTTGGGTCGGAAAGGCAATCCGGGTCCGCTTGACTGGGTTCACCTGGTTAGGCATCGGTCTCGTCCCTCGGTTTTGGGGCGTGACAAAGTTTGTATCAGAGCCTAAGGTTTTAAAAGTGTCGTAGGATGTTTCGGAGTCGTGTCCAGTAGAACCCTTCTTATCGGTGTGTTGTCGACCATATCCATAATTAGGGGGCTGCATGGACATTTAGGAAAGTACCCTTTTATTGCTATTCTATATCGTGAGATGTGGTGGAAGCTGAGGTTTTCTATCTCTAACTCGTGCATTGTTCCCATTTTCAGTAAATAGAACCCAAGAAGAGAGCTCGACTCGGCCTAGAGGCCAATGTCACCCCAGGAGTGGCCGTGAAATCTTTATCTGATGGTGCGGGTGAGAATGATTCCCCGACCCTTAATCTACCTAACTCTTCCATCCCAGACCAGGATATTCCTATTCCTGCTCCTGCGGATGCTACAGTCCCTCCCGCTGATGTTCCTGATCCTTCTTCAGTCCCAGCTTCCGGTCCCGATATTTCTGATGGGGACCTCAGGGGAGCGATTCAGATGTTGACTCAACTAGTGGCTTCCACGGCCCAAATATCACATGCTGCCCCTGCATCCTCTAGCGAGCAAGGGGATTCGTTGGGTTCCATGGTCAACCAGTTTCTGCGGTTAGCCCCTCTAGAGTTCACAGGCACCGAACTAGAGGCCGACCCTCAGGAGTTTATTGATGAGATGTAAAAGACCCTCCGGTTTATGAGGGCTACTGAGAAAGAAGGGATTGAGTTGTCTTCCTATCGTCTAAAGGGAGCGACATATTCGTGGTTTCAAATTTGGGATAGTTCCCGTGGAGAGGGGAGCCATCCGGCGAGGTGGGAGGAGTTTGTGGATGCCTTTTATGGATCATTTCTTGCCTGCCGAGATTATGGCAGCTCGTGCTACAGAGTTTGAGGCCCTCAAGCAGGGAAATATGAGTGTGTGGGAGTTTCATATGGAATTTGTATGCTTGTCCAAATATGTTGTTCACATGATGCGGACTATGGAGGCTAGAGTTTGACGGTTTGTTCAGGGCCTTGGTCCCTTGGTTGTTAATGAAGGCGCTATAGTTGCCTTGCATTCAGATATGAATTATGGGATGATTGTGAGATTCACCCAGGCCACAAAGGCTCGGTAGTTGAAGATAAGAATGGATAGGGAGAGTAGTAGTAGGGCCCGGTTAGCGGGAAACCCTTGGAGTTCAGTTGGAGGAGGTAGATCAGTCCTTGGGAGAGGGTCATCAGAACCATCCCAGTCCTATGCTCAGTCCTCAGCCAGCGGCCCGCCATCAGGGCACAATTATCAGTGGGGGGGGGGGGGTTACTTTGGACCAGGTCTAGAAAACAGGAGGTTCCATCAGCAGCGGAGGGCCCCATGCCCTAAGTGTGGGATGTTTCATTCTTAGCCTTGTTACTTGGATATACCGGTATGCTATGGATGTAGAGAGAGAGGCCATATCCAGCGAGACTATCGTGCACCCAGTCAGGGTATGGGTAGCGGTACTGCTCAGCCATCCAGCTCTTCAGCCGCTACATCTTCAGCACGCCCTCCAGCACCAGCACGGCACGAAGCAGCAAAGGGTAGAGCGCGGGGTCAAGGGGAACCCAACCGGTTTTATGCTTTGAGTGGTAGCCAGAGCGTCGAAGCTTCCCCAGATGTTGTCACATGTATTCTGATTGTTTAGTCACATGATGTTTATGCTCTTATTGATCACGGATCTTCTTTGTCATATGTTACTCCATTTATTGCATCATGTTTTGGGATAGGACCCGAACAACTTCACGAGTCGTTCGCTGTGTCGACCCCAGTAGGTTATTCTATTACGGCCGTGCGAGTCTATAGGAATTGTGCTGTCGCGATGCGTGATCGGGATACCACGGCCGATCTTATTGAGTTAGAAATGGTAGATTTTGATGTAATTATGGGTTGAATTAGCTCTATTCATGCTTTACTAATCTCGATTGCTGAACCACGATTATGAGGCTTGAGTTTCCTAATGAATCAGTTCTCGAGTGAGAGGAAATTAATGTTATGCCAAGAGGTAGATTTATTTCCTACCTTAAAGACTCAAATATGATCATAAAAGGGTGCATCTACCTTTTGGTCCGGGTTGCAGACACAACTTCAGAGGTGCCTGCTCCTGAATCTGTGCCTATTGTGAATGAATTTCTTAAGATATTTTTGTGCGAGCTTCCTAGGATTCCACCAGATAGGGAGATCGATTTCAGGATTGATCTATTGCCAGATATGCTGCCAATATTTATTCCACCTTACCGAATGGCGCCAGTAGAATTGAAAGATTTAAAAGTATAATTGAAAGGTCTATTAGAAAAGGGTTTTATTCGGCCTAGTGTGTCGCCTTGGGGAGCATCGGTTATTTTTATCAGAAAGAAAGGAAGATCTCTTTGGATGTGTATTGATTATCGGCAGCTCAACAAAGTCACCATCAAAAACAAATACCCATTGCCTCAGATGGATGATTTTTCCGACCATTTGCAAGGTTCTAGGTTCTTCGGAAAGATTTATTTGCGGTCCGGGTATCATCAGTTAAAAATCAGGGAGCATGATATTCCTAAGACTGCCTTCAGGACTCGTTATGGGCACTTTGAATTTCTGGTAATGTCATTTGGGCTAACCAATGCCCCAACAACTTTTATGGATCTTATGAATCAGGTTTTCAAAATGTTTCTCGAGTCCTTTGTGATTGTCTTCATTGACGATATTCTTATTTATTCGTGGAGTTAGGGGGATCATGATATCACCTCAGGGCCGTTTTCCAGACTCTTCATCAGCACCAATTGTATGCAAAGTTTTCAAAATATGAGTTTTGGCTAGAATCAGTCACCTTTTTGGGCCATGTTGTTTCCATGGAGGGGATTCGGGTTGATCCCCAAAAGATTGCAGCGGTGAAGGGTTGGTCTAGGCCAACGACCCCACCGAGATTCACAGTTTCTTGGGTCTTGCCTCCCCATTGACTAAACTGACGCAGAAGGTGTTTAAGTTCCAGTGCTCTGATGCTTGTGAAAAGAGTTATCAGGAATTTAAATTAAGATTGACTACGGCGCCAGTGTTGACCTTGCCAGAAGGTTCAGAATAGTTTGTGGTGTATTGTTATGCTTCAAGTGTTGGTTTGGGGTGTGTATTGATGCAATGTGGTAAGGTAATAGCATATGCTTCTAGACTGCTCAAGAATCACGAGAAGAATTATCCGACACATGATTTGGAGCTCCCGGTGGTTGTATTTTGATTAACAATCTGGAAGCATTATCTTTATGGGGTTCATGTGGACGTGTTCACAGACCACAAGAGTATTCAGTATTTATTCAACCAAAAGAAGTTGAAATTAAGGCAGCGGAGGTGGTTGGAATTGCTCAAGGACTATGATATGAATATTTGTACCATCCAAGGAAGGCGAATGTTGTAGCCGACGCTCATACTCGGATCTCCATGGGTAGCTTGGCTCATTTAGAAGAAGGTCAGAGGCATTTGGCTCGGGAGGTTTATCAGTTGGATAGTCTGGGGGTCTGTCATTCGACCTCAGACGAATGAGATGTCGTGGTGCGTAATGGAGCAGAGTCTTCACTTGTAGCAGAAGTCAAGGGAAAGCAATTCAGGGATCCGACTTTGGCACAATTGAGGGAAGAAATTTTGAATCACAAGACTTCAGCATTCTCCGTCGGCAATGATGGCGGTGTCCTGCGGTATCAAGAGAGGTTATGTCTTCTAGATGTGGATGATCTTCGGAAGAGGGTAATGGCAGAGGCTCACAACTCCAGGTATTCATTAAACCCAGGTTCTATGGAGATGTATCATGATCTCAAAGAGATTTATTGGTGAAATGGTATGAAAAGGGGTGGGGTGGACTTTGTAGCTAGGTGTCGGACTTGTCAGCGAGTGAAGGTCGATCATCAGAGGACCGGTGGATTGAAGCAACTTATGGAAATACCGATTTGGAAATGGGAGTTGATCAATATGGACTTTGTGGTGGGGTTACCTCGCACTCCACGTAGGTTCGACTCTACTTGGGTAATAGTGGATCGGCTCACGAAATCAGCTCGTTTTTTGCCAGTTAAGTCCACTGATACTGCAGAATAGTATGCTTAGTTGTATATCAAATAAATGTTCAGGCTCCATGGCACTACAATATCTATTATCTCGGATCGAGGGTCCCAGTTCACACATAACTTTTGGAAGAAATTTTAGCAAGGTTTGGGTACTCAGGTAAATCTCATCTCAGCTTTTTACCCACCGACGGACGGTCAAGCGGAGCGGATTATTCAAACTCTTGAAGATATGTTTCGTTCTTGTGTATTAGATTTCAAGGGTAGCTGGGATTAACATTTTCCTCTTATAGAACTTGCTTATAATAACAGTTTTCATGCTAGTATTCAGATGGCCTCATTTGAGGCATTGTACGAAAGGAGATGTAGATCTCTGATCGGGTGGTTTGAGGTTGGTGAGGCAATATTGTTAGGACCAGATGTTGTGCACCAAGTTATGGAAAAAGTTAAAGTCATTCAGGAAAGGATGAAGACTGCTCAAAGTCGTCAGAAATCCTATGCGGACGTCCGTCGAAAAGATTTGGAATTTCAAGTAGATGATTGGGTATTCTTGAAGGTGTCTCCCATGAACGGAGTAATGCGGTTTGGGAAGAAAGGGAAATTGAACCCAAGGTATGTCGGGATATATAGGATTGCTCAAAGGATAGGTCATGTGGCTTAAAGGCTGGAATTGCCCCCTGAGATGTCATTAGTGCACTCGGTGTTCCATGTGTCTATGCTGAAGAAAGTGGTTGGAGTTCCATCAGTCATCGTGCCAGTTGAGACTATTGAGGTTATTGAAGAATTATTGTATGAAGAGGTTCTAGTTGCTATTCTTGATAGGCAAGTCCGTAGATTGAGGAACAAAGAAATTGCTTCAGTTAAAGTGTTGTGGCGAAGCGAGCAAGTTGAGGAAACCACATGGGAAGCGGAAAATGAAATGAAAGAAAAATATCCCCATTTGTTTGAATAAGTCTAGCAGTTATCGTGTGAATTGTCATCTTTAAGCAATTATATGTTATGTTCAGTTTTGTGCAAAAGCACCCCATTTTCCCCTATATGCTATACTATTGTAACTTCTCGAGTTGTGCCAAAATTGTGTATGTTGTGACTATTTGAGTAATGTGCAACCCCTTGGAGTGAATGAAATTATGTGAAACTCATGTGATGGTTAAATAATCAATTGAAGTGTAGATTGGTAATGATTAATTGAAGTGTAGATTGGTAAGGATTAATTGAAGTGTATATGGCATGTTGAAATAATTGAATTATATGGGACTTGTCGAGGTGACCAAGTTATGTGCAAGGCCATGAAATAACTAGTTATGGGTGGAATTGGTTAACATGTGTTTAGGGGGCTCTCTAACAGGTAGATAGGCCTAATTACAGAGGAAACTCTGGCGAAATTTTCAGAAAATATCGGAGTTAGTAAAATTAGTGGTTGGCAGATTGTGTTTTCAAAACCAAATGATTTCCCGATCCTCATTCGAGGACGAATGATTTTCAGCGGGGGAAGTTGTAAAGACCCATAAATTTTCTATGTCTAAAATAATGCCCGAATAGGTCCTTGTGCTGTTACAACCGTAGATATTCTTACAAACTGTCCTATTTTAAGTAAAAAGTATCCCAGAACTTGAAAGATTAATTTTTCTAGAAATTGATCGTTATACGACGCACTATACGATCGCATAATAGGTATTCGGACCGCATAGTGGTCGCATCCCTGGACAGTAGCCTGTCCAAATTGAGGACAACTATGCGGTCCGGAATGTGATCTCATTTTGGTTATGTCGACCGTATAGTTGTCGCATTCTTCCCCCATGGTTTTTGCGAGGGAGGTTATGCGACGCACTATGCGATTGCATAACAGGTATGCGGACCTTATAGTGGTCGCATACTTGGGCAGTGTGGTTCCCATTTTGGCGCATTTGAAGACCAACTGTGCGACAGGAATGCAGACCACATAGCAGGAACGCGATCGCATTCCTTACCGCATTTCTGTGTCAGGGCTCCTATTTTCTAAATTGAAGATTGGAACCCCTGTTTTATAAAACATCCTTTCCCTTCTTTTTTAATGATTTTCTGACCAAAAATAGAGAGAGAAAAAGAGAGTTCTTGAGAGAGAAGGTTTCAACATCATCCAATTTGATTTTCCAAAATCACCCAAGCCCGGAAATTATCGAGTTATTGTCATGTTCTTCACCCAAAGAGGTAAGTCTTCACCCTATTTTACCAATTTCTCATATTTTCGGTAAGAGTAAAACACACATAGGTCGACTCTTGATAATAAAAAGTGAAATCTTGCATGCATGTGAGATAAACCCCGTAATCTAGTAAAGGGAAAAATAAGTTTGGGTAATTATTCTCAAAAAGGGGGTTAGTAGTCTAAGGGGTCACATAGTGTTGGATAAAATGCTCAATTGAGTACTAGATTCCTAATTCTAAGTGAAATATGTCACATTGTGGAATATATTGACGGGGCTAGACGGTCCGGTGAATTGTGATATAAATTAAAAAGGGGATGACATGAGGTATGTATGGCTACCTTTAATCTTCATAGAGTCACGTTGTTGGTGTCCGAACATTCGGTATGAGTTTCTTGATGTGTATATGTGAATTGATTGTCTGGTTGTGTTAACGTGTGAGATTTCATTCTCTGATTTTTCTTAGCCGACTATCGTGATAATTGAAATTGTGAAAGGTGACTTCTATGTGATTACTCTATCATGTGCAAGGTTCGTTAAACGTTTGAGTATGATGGTATGAAAGAATGGTAACGAACTCAAATGAGTAATGTACCTAAGTGATTAGGGTTGTGTAATTAGTGATGAAAGGGAGTTGTGAATGATCTAATTGAACTAGATGACCATGGAAATATCGTATATGGCTCATTGTTTGCAAGGTTTACTGTAGCTTAACTTCACATGGATTGTTGGTTGTAATGAATTTATATTCTTGTTGATGAGCATCTTTGTGGTTGAATTAGTGGATGATAAAGACTATTATGAACACATGATTGGTTGGGTATTATGAAATTATAATCTTGATGATATGAAACCCCGTGATTGAATTGTGGGTTGTTATTGTTTTCCATGAAATGTGATGTTCCGGTGGGATCGGGTTGCATGCCGCAACATGAAGTAATAAGGGTGGAGAGGTAACAAGGGTGGAGTGTAAATTGTATGGTGGGATCGGGTTGCACGCCACAACATGAAGTAATAAGGGTGGAGAGGTAACAAGGGTGGAGTGTAAATTGTATGGTGGGATCGGGTTGCACGCCACAACATGAAGTAATAAGGGTGGAGAGGTAACAAGGGTGGAGTGTAAATTGTACGGTGGGATAGGGTTGCACGCCGCAAAAGAATGTAATAAAGCTGAAATGTGATTATGTTGAAATAAGAATCTGTGAGGCTCTCAATTGTATTTGTTTCTATATCACTATACACTATGTGTTGGTTCCTTTAACTACTTTCTATATGTGCATCTCTTGATTTTACTTTGAGTAAAGTTTGCTCATACATACTAGTACTATTCCACAGTACTAACGTCCCTTTTGCCGGGGGCACTACATCTTTTATATGGATGTAGGTGGGTCCATAGCAGGTAGCTCAGCTCGCCGTTAGTGGTGCCTCCTCCTCATCTTTTAGCAGTACTGGTTAGTCCCACTTCCTCCCGGGGCCCTGTATAATTCATGACATCTCTTTTGAGTTTGTTATGTAATGTAAGGTATAGCCGGGGCCTTGTAGCCGACAAGTATTTTATAAACTCCTAGTATCCGTAGAGGCTCCGTAGACAAGATGTGGGTCTATATATGTATTTTGGGTAGTAACTGTACGTATTCGGAATCGTGGTCCGTATTGGAAAGTTATGTATGTATTATGTATGTTTTTGGGAATAAACTGTTGAAATGCTAAAAGAGAAATGGTATTGGGTTTGTAAATCCATGCTTAAATCCTAAGTTGCTATTTCATATGGATTATGGTGCATTGTATATACAGGGGAACGCGTTGGGTAGGAAAGGTAATCCGGGTCTGCTTGACTGGGTTCACCTGGTTAGGCGCCGGTCTCGTCCCTCGGTTTTCGGGCGTGACAAATTCTAAAAGAGAAATGATCTTGAGTTTGTAAATCCACGCTTAAATCCTAAGTTACTATTTCATATGGATTATGGTGCATTGTATATACGGGGGAACATGTTGGGTAGGAAAGTCAATCCGGGTCCGCTTGACTGGGTTCACATGGTTAGGCGCCGGTCTCGTCCCTCGAATTTGGGGCGTGACATATGGGCTAGGTTGAAAAGAGTAAATTTAGTTATGTTATGTTATCGAACCTATATGATATAGGGTGACACTGGATCACCCCTGGATATGTGAATGGTAAGGTTATACGGCGGTTTGGTGGTTCTGGGAACAACTCTTGGCACATTTAAGGACGAACACATGCTTAAGTGGGGGAGAATGTACGACCCTACGGTCGTTTTAACCATTTGCACTTCGCTCAGTAGTTTTGAGGAACGAGTAGCTCCGAATAATTTATTACGACTTGTGTGCGAAATTTGAGTTCATTCTGAGTTGATTTGATATATTTCGACTCGAGTTTTTGGAAGTCCAAAGTTCGAAAGTTCATTAAGTTTGATTTGAGGTGTGTTTTGTTGTTTCGATGTTGTTATGCGTGATTTGAGGGCTCGAGTAAGTTTGTGTTATGCTATGTACTTTTTGGTATGTTCGTACGGGGTCCCACGGGGCTCGGGTGATTTTCGGATAGGTTTTGGTTGTGTTTCTCTCATTTTTCTTATGTTGCGACGTTGTTTCTTCAAGTATAAATGATATCATATTGAACAAATGTTCTATGATTCTATATTGATTGAAGTATTAGATCCGTATTGTAATTTTGGGGCCGTAGCAAAAAGAATCTCCTAATTTGGACATCGTATGAGGATTTTATGGTCATTTTACAAAGAATTGGGTTGTTAAATTATTCAGATTAATTACGAAATTGCCACTGACTTAGTATTTAAAAATCTACGCATTTTCAAATATTGAAACCGACATATCTCTTTTATTATTAGGTCAAATGGAGTGATGCACAAGACTATGAAATTTCACAAAGAATCCATTGGAGGCATCAAAAGCAAGTTTTAGGATCATTTCGCACCCAAAACGAGGCAGAACATCTAGGCAAAAGTACTTAATATCGAAGGTTTGTTCATTTGGTCATATTTTAAGTTGGGGAGCTCGAATTTTCAAAACTTTTGGAGGAGATTTTCACCATATGGATTGGAGTAAATGTTCTATACTCGATTTTTGTTATATTTCATGAATCCGTCTTCGTTTTTTGGCATTTTATTGATGATTTCAAAGTGAAACTTGGGGTTTTTTCTAAAATTACATAAAGTGAATTTTTATGTTTTGAACATAGATTCAATGTCGTATTTGTGTAAAAGTAGTATGGTTGGACTCGTAATTGAATGGGTGGTCGGATTTTGTGAGTTTTGTAGGGTTCCGAGGCGTGGCCCAATTTGACTTTTTGGTAGATTTTGGAATTTTTATTAAATATTCGACCTTTATCGATTGGGTTTGTTTTCTTTGGCATTATTTGATGTATTTGAGTTGCTTTTGGTTAGTTTCGAGCCGTTCAGGGGTCAAAACGCGTGTGATTGCATCTTTGGAGCATCGCGTGGTTTGCTCAGCATTGGTAATGGCTCGTCCGAGGTAAGTAACTCTTCTAAACTTAGTGCTGAGGGTATGAAACCCTTGCAATACGCGTTATGTGATTGATATTGAGGTGACACACATGCTAGGTGACGGGCATGTGGGTGTGCACCCTGTGAATTGGGACTCTGTTAATCCCACGACACAATATAGTGGCCTCATTTTTGTTGATATATGTGTTTTGTACCATGTGATAAAGTAAATGAAATGTCAAACATGCTAGATATAATGTTTAGGCTTTATGCTGATATTGTTGGGACCCATAGTGGTCGTTTCTTACTGCCATGTCACTAACTTCATTGAAACTTCGTACTCAGTCATATTCATGCATCCATATCATATCTTAGTGTCAGTTGTTATTTACGGATAAATCATATCATTGTTGTCGGGCTAGTTTCATGACATTGAGAGCCCGGGAGATTTGGGAGATTGATGACTGAGTGAGATCGAGGGCCTGATGGTGAGGATGTTTGTGTGATCGGGATGCACGCTACAATATGTTTTATTGATTTATACCATGATTGGCTTGTTATAGCGCTAGGGCTGAAGAAGCCCCTCCGGATGATGTACACACCCCATGTGAGCGCAGTACCTACTGAGTGCGAGTGCCGAGTGATGAGTGATTGGGAGGACTGAGTGACTGTGAGGACTGAGTGGCTATGAGGACTGAGTGGCTGGGAGGACTAAGTGAATTGATACTCTGAGAGTATGCATATGGTTTTATCACTGAGTTGCATCGCATTTGATATGCACACTTGACATACAAGCATAGAGATGCATTTTCCTCATGATGTACGGCATCACGTCATTCATGGCTTCTCACACACATTAAATATAGGCATGTAGATGTATTTTTCTCATATTTGTACATTTTTCAAGGATTATTACAGTTTTCAATTTACTCATTTTTTTGGCAATTTTTTGATTAAAGACTTGGGTTTTTCACTGTTATACTTGAAAAACAGAACAATTTTTGGGAACTGTGAATAAGCTGATCTCTTATCTCTGAGTTACTTCTTATATTACGAACTTTATGTTGTTATGAACTGTTATTGGTTATTGGTGTTCTACCCGAACTATGTTCCAGCTCGTCACTACTTTAAACCTAAGGTTAGGTTTGTTACTTTCTCGGTACATGGGTCGGTTGTACTGGTACTACAATTATGCACATTGCTGCAAATATTGGGTGATGTTGTTGCTTTGTTCGATGGTTGCTAGGATTGAAGAGGTACATGTGTCTGTGATGACCCAAAAGGTCATCCCGTATTTTTTCTAGGTAATTCTATGTTCCGAAGTCGTCAAAACATCCTTGTATCTCACCTTGATTTGCGTGCGCATCCCGGTCATTTAGCCGGGAAGCCTTTACGTGAAAAACTGATAAAATGATAATTTTGTATTAGAAATTTGAACAAAGTTGACTTTGGTCAACGTTTTTGGTAAAAGGACCCGGACCCGTGATTTGACGGTCCCGGAGGGTACGTAGGAAAATATGGACTTGAGCGTACGCATGGAATCGAATTCCGAGGTCCCAAGACTGAGAAATAAAATTTTAAAGAAAATTATTTTCTGAAAAATATAATGCTTTTTGAAAATGAAATGTTATGTGAAAATTGTGGTATCAGGCCCGTATCTTTGTTCCGGAGGCTGGCACAGGTTCAATTTGTTTTATGTGTATTATCTATGAAATTTGGAAATAAACTAACTTCGTTTGGTGCGATTCAGATCATAAATGGAAAATTTAGAAGTTTTAGAAGTTTAAAGGAATTTCATGGATTTTGAGGTTTAATTTGATGGTTATGATGTTATTTCGGTGTTTTGATTACTTGAGTAAGTCTGTAGGATGTTTTTGAGGGTGTGTATATTTTTTTTTGAGCCCCAAGGGCTCGGGTGAGTTTCAGATAGGCGTCGGAGTGCAAATGCCTTAGAAAATCTTGTTTAATTGATGTCATCTAGTGTCCAGGGATTTACCCTATGCGAATGCACTCAAAGGGGTGCGAACGCACAGGGTTATAGAGGCCAGGGGGGTCAGGGTCAATTTGTTCTGTGCAAACGCACGAGAGCTCATGTGAACGCACATGGTAGTCTGGGGAGGGGGTTGGGTAGTGCTTTGTGAACGCACCCAACCAGGTGCGAACGCATAGGGTTAGCTGGGGCTTGGGGATGGGTAACAAAACACACTGTGCGAACGTACTAGTATGTATGCGATCGCGGGGAGTAGGCTAGGGTAACCTATGCGAACGCAAGCCTCCTGTTGCGATCGCACTGCTTTAAATTGCCCAGCTATTTTTAAAAAAAACAAAAATAGAACACTTACACGGGATTCCTCCATTTTTCATAAACCCCTTCTTATCCAAAGCTCTTAGGCTATTTTTGAAGCATTTCCTCACCTTGATCTCTTAGGTATGTGATCATTAACTTGTTTTCTTCCTTTTTCATCAACATTTATTAGATTCTAGGCCTAAAATTATGGAATTAAAGGTAGAAAATTGGGGTTTTGGGTAGAGTTAGGGCTTTTAGAATTTTTGGGAATTTGACCTCATTTTGGGGTAGGATTTCAAAACAAATTGTATATCCGGGCTCATATCGGAATGGGTAATCGGAATTTGTAAAATTTGTCGGGTTCTGAGGTGCAGGCCCGGGGGTCGATTTTTGGGTCGATTTTTATAAATTTGCAAAGATTGAAACCTTCTTATGCGGAATCGTTCCTTATATGTTTTATATGTATTTTGAAGTTGTTTTAGTTCATTTTGAGCCGACCAGAGGCCTTCCTACCCGAGAAGTATATTTGTGAGTACCGGGTTGTCGTGTTTGAGGTATGTATCTTTCCTAACCTTGTGTAGGGGATCTACCATGTAGGATTGAGTCTTCTATGTTGATTGTAGTCCGCGTACACGAGCTGACGAGTGCGTACTAAGACTTATTTGCAAATACATCGCCATTTAGGGTTTTATCCCGTGTATGAATTGAAATTGTTATATTTGAATTCCTGATTTCTAGTTTCATCTCTCCCTACTGAAATTAGAAGTACTTGCCTAACATTAATTGTTTCTTATATCGTCTTAGTTGAATTAAATGAAGACTTTGTTTTTCCTACCGTTATACTATATCTTTCTTCATACGCTACCTATGTGACTAAAACTAGTTTAATCTCGCCCTATAAATGTCTAACAAGTAATTGGAATATCTATACGTTGGTCAAGCATGCCCGTGAGTCGTACATTGTGATTTAAATGATTTTCCTCTTAAGTACTACTTAGGTTTAATTGATGACCGCCCATGTTGATGGTATTCTTTGATGTTGCTTATTTATTGAGCATTTTTTCAAACTGAGTTTATTCGGTGAAGCTAATTGTTTAAGTGAGATTGGTTATAGCTGATACTCTTGCCGGGAGTATTTGGTTTCTTGGTTGCGAACTTGAATATATAGAATCGTTGGTATATTTGTCTTTTTTTCCCCTCGTTATGATGTTTTCTCTTTGTGCTTGGCATTCTTTTCAATGGCTACTTCTTATGAGTGAGTTTTTACAATTTTTGTGATTTAAGTCTTTGTATTGATTTGTTCATCGCACTTTGCATTCGGTCTTATTTGCTTTTCCGCCGGTTGTGGCAACATGTGTTGTTTCTTTCGCATTCTGGTTGTTTTTCCTCAGTGGCTGCATTGCATATTTAAATTGGGACTACAGACCGAGATCCAGGAGCTTTCCCCATGTACTACATCGCATATTAAAATTGGGACTACTGACGAGATTCCATGAGCTTTCCCCCTGTACTGCAGTGCATGAAAAATTTTGAGTTGCGGACTGAGTTCCGGTGGTTTTAATATTGAGGAGGATTGGGTCGACAGACATATATATATATATTGAAAAGTATAGCTGAAAAGCAATTATCTCCAGGAAAAGTTATGTCTCAAGGACTTCTATTTCGAACGTATATCTGAAAAGTATTTTTTCTGCAGATATTTGAAAGAGCAGTATTTGAGAAGGTATATTTTGAACATCACGTATTTTGATGATATTGAAAGAGCAGTATTTGGGAAAGTATATTTTGAATATCACGTATTTGATGATATTTGAAAGAGCAGTATTTGGGAAAGTATAATTGAACACCACGTATTTTGAAGAGACAATTTTTAAAGATTTTTCTTTAGAGAAATATACAAGTATACATTCAGAGAAAGTATGTTTCAAAGAAGATATTTCTCTTTTTCGAAATGATTATATCTTTAAAGCTTTCAGAATAAACTCACGATTTAAAGGTTTTCACTCGAAGTTTTGACCAGTTTTATTGAGTTATTGACTAAGGCCTGACGTGAAAATATTGATGCAGTTCTGAGTTGCTAGTGCTTTTATTGGGTTGTGATTCCCGCTATTTGGATTGCATTCTTTCCATTCTCTTTGCGTATTTTCTATTATGCTGTCTGTTGATCGTAATTATTGAATTTTCTTTCGCATTATTCGATCGTATCTTTAATTATATTGAAAAATTCTTTTGATAGACATTATGTTTCGGTGATTTATACATTTATTCCTTTTACTTATTAGACCGGAGGTGTTTTGACTTGTCCTCGTCACTACTTCACCGAAGTTAGTCTTGATACTTACGGGGCACCGTTGTGGTGTGCTCATACTACACTTCTGCACATTTTTGTGTGCGGATCATTGTTGAGGAGACTCAAGGTAACCTGGTTTTGCATTCGTAGGCTTCAGAGTCACCTTCCTGTTTTATTTCTATTCAACTGTACTTATTTATTCTTAGACAGTTGTATTTATATTTGATAGAAAGATTTTGTAGAGCTTATGACTTGTATTTACCGGGTTTTGGGAATTGTAAACTCTGTCATGATTTCTATATCGCGGCTATTATAATTCCTTTATTGTTGTTGTTCAGTGGAAATGTTAGGCTTACCTAGTCCCTAAGACTAGGTGCCATCACGATACCCAACGGAGGGATAGGTACTGGGGGGTGCCTGTTGCTACATCGGACTTCAGGAGACCTTAGCGCAATGTTGAGTATAAGTAGTACATTGACTCAGGCGAGATTGATTCTAGTTCACTGGCCATTACACGGATCAGGGGAGGAGTTCAGACTCCCATTGTCTACACGATAGAGCAGTGAGATCATACTGGTCAGGTTCCAGTTGTCAAGGCAGCATGACACGTGGTTTCAATTCAGCCCATAGTTAGGGCAGTAGCATCGGAGGGAGAATACCTTGGACTTGAGAGGTACAGGAAGTACCACCCTTGAATCTTTCAATGGATTAGCGGTAGATGGTGCCCCGGGTTTACTAGGGGAGTGTCACTATATTCTTCGCATTTCCGGTGTTATGGAGACGAGCGAGATTGCTTTTGTCACGTCTCAGATTCAAAGTAGTGTATTCATTAGTTGTGGCGGCATAAGAGTTTGGGTAACCTGGCCGAAGTAGCTTCACTAGCATGGATTCGGTTTTTGGAGATGTTTTGATGGAGGCAAGGAGGCCTCGTAGATCAGAGAAAATCAACTAGTCCTTTATATGGAAGCAGGGTACCCCCACAGTAGAGGTTTTGTGGGTCAGCCAGTTCAGTTTGCATTACCTACTTCTTATGGGAGTGTTTCAGGTACCTATAGGTCTCAAAGGATCTGTATTGTGTGTTTTCCACAGCCACATCGGCAGAGAAATTGTTTTCAGTAGGGAGATGTTAGGCACAGGGTGAGAGATTGTTCCATGATTCAGGTAGGTGTGTTATAGAAGGGTATTCAGGTGGGTAGAAGGCGCCCAAGAGGGGGCGACCGACCCATTGATGTGTTGCATATAGTAGGCTAGAGGCCGTAGTGCCAGATATCATCAGCCAGGTATGGCTTGATGTGCTAAATTAGGGTACGTTTTTATTTCACCATCGTAATGTTGGTCAGGACGAATTTCAATTATTTGTTGTTTCATTTATGAGTGATTTTCATGTTTTGCAGTCTATTTTCTTGCTTGCTCATATTGGGAGATTCTATGGGTAGTAGCCCGTGTCTATCATTGTTTTATTCACCCTTGCTAGTGGTGAAACTTGAAGTGAATCCATGTCATCCCTCATGGTAAACTTTATGTGATTCTCCTAAGTATTTCCTTTTCGAGCTGTGATTTGATACTCCATTGAGATGTGAGTAAGTGAGTGCTATGATTTTGTTAGTCGAGATGAATTAGCGGGAGATCTCTATTGGTATGATATATATTCGACATGTGACATAGAGTTGAGGGCGAGACTCTCGTGGTTCTTTGTGATTTGATATGTTTAGACCGAGCTGAGTACCGTAGTGGATTTTTATCAAGATGGAATCCTTGTGATTTGTTCATATGCTTTTCTTCTTCCTTGTTATATTGCTTTTGGTAAGTCAGTATTGATAGAAAGTTATGCCTATGGGCTTGTTTGATAGTTCCTTAATATGCTTCTATTTTTCATACTCAGTCATTTCATTATGTGCTTCTTTAGTCTAGCTTGCGGGATGTGTGCCCAGTGGTGTTAGTTGTGACTCGTTGATTCGGGGATTCGGGTGTCTAGTGATGAGATCTTCATGTTTATTGCATCATTATCAGTATTATGGGATTTGGAAACAAAATTCTTTCATATGTAGGGCTAATCGCCACTGTCGAATTTAATTCGGGCAACTATTGTGATCAAAAGTGTTATATGAGCCTATGTGTGATGTACTATGTTGTGTGGTTATGCCTTGTGGGTGTAGTCATGAGTTGATGCAGCTGATTGAGGCTAATGTCGGATATCGATTTAGAATCAGGCCTTTTGTAAATGAGTAGAGGGTGAGAAGTAAAGGTAGGAGGCTTATCAATGGTGATGTGAAGGCAATATTGCAGTGGTGATTGTTATGTCAGGCTTTCGTTGATTGGGGTGACGTGGGTTCGCCCGCGGGTATGTGCTAGAGGTGTACAATCAGTGATTGGATTAGTTCAAGGTGAATCCTGGCACGTTCGAGGACGAACGTATGTTTAAGACGGGGAGGATGTCCAAAAGGTCATCCTGTATTTTTTCTAGCTAATTCTATGTTCCGAGGTTGTGAAAAGTTCCTTCTACCTTACCCCGATTTGCGTGCACAGCCCGGGCGTGTAGCTGGGAACCCTTTTTGCGTGAAAAATTTATAAAAATGATAATTTTGTATTAGAAATTTTAATAAAGTTGACTTCGGTCAACATTATTGGTAAGCGGACCCGGACATGTGATTTGACGGTCCTTGAGGGTCCGTAGGAAATTATGGGACTTGGGCGTATGTCCGTAGTCGAATTCCGAGGTCCCAAGACCGAGAAATGAAATTTTAAAAAAAAATTGTTTTTTGAAATATATAAAGGTTTTTGAAAACAAAATGTTATGTGAAAACTGTGGTATCGGGCCCGTATCTTGGTTCCGGAGCCCGGAACATGTTCAATATGTTTTATGTGTATTATCTGTGAAATTTGGAAATAAACTATTTTTTCGTTTTGCGTGAGTCGACTCATAAATGGAAAATTTAGATGTTTAAAGGAATTTAATGGATTTTGATTTTTAATTCGATTGTTATGATGTTATTTTCGTTTTTTGATTAGTTGAATAAGTCTGTAGAATGTTTTTTAGGTTTTGGTTATATTTGGTTTTGATCCCCGAGGGCTCGGGTGAGTTTTTTGTAGGCGTCGGAGTACAAATGCCTTAGAAAATCTGGTGTAATTGATATCTTCTGGTGTCTAGGAATTTACCCTATGCGAACTCACAGGGTTATAGAGGTCGGGGGAGGGGGGAGGGGTCAATTTGGTATGTGCAAACGCACGAGAGTTCATGCGAACACAGAGGGTAGTCTGGCGAGGGGGTTGGGTAGTTCTGTGCGAACGCACCCAACCAGGTGCGGACACATAGGGTTAGCAGGGGGTTGGGCAGCAAAACAAAATGTGCGAACACACTATTGTGTATGTGATCGCGGGGAGAAGGCTAGGACATGTGCGAACACAGGCATCCTGCTGCGATCGCACCGCTTTAAATTGCCCAGCTATTTTTAAAATAAAAAACCCAAAAACAGAACACTTACATGGGATTCCACCATTTTTTCATAATCCCTTTCTTCTCCAAAGCTCTTAGGCGATTTTTGAAGCATTTCCTCACCATGATCTCTTAGGTAAGTGATCTTTAACTTGTTTTATTCCAATTTCATCAACATTTATTAGATTCTAGGCCTAAAATCATGGAATTAAAGGTAGAAAATTGGGTTTTTGGGTAGAGTTAGGGCTCTTCGAAATTTTGGGAATTTGACCTCGGTTTGGGGTCGTATTTCAAAAAAAATTGTATATTCGAGCTCGTATTGGAATGGGTAATCGGAATTTGTAAAATTTGTCAAGTTCCGAGGTGCGGGCCCAGGGGTCAACTTTTAAGTTGATTTTTATAAATTTACCAAGATTGAAACTTTATTATTTGAAATCGTTCCTTATATGTTTTATATGTATTTTGAAGATGTTTTAGTTGATTTTGAGCCGTCCGGAAGCCTTCCCGCCCGAGAAGTCTATTTTTTAAGTACTGGGTTGTCGTCTTTGAGGTAAGTATCTTTCCTAACCTTGGGTGGGGGAACTACCCCATATGATTGAGTCATCTATGTTGATTGTAGTCCGCGTACGCGAGGTTACTAGTGCATACTCAAACTTATTTTCAAATAGACCGCCCTTCGGGGATTTTTAGATCCTTATGTTCCCCGTGTATGAATTGAAATTGTTATATTTGAATTCCTGATTTCTAGTTTCATCTCTCCCTGCTTAAATTAGAAGTACTTGCCTAGCGTTACTTGTTTCTCATATGATCTTAATTGACTTAAATGAAGACATTGTTTTTCCCACCGTTATACTATATCTTTCTTCATACGCTGCCTATGTCACTAAAACTAGTATAATCTCGCCCTATAAGTGTCCAACAAGTAATTGGAATATCTATACGTTGGTCAAGCATGCCAGTGAGTCGTACATTGTGATTTAAATGATTTCCCTCTTAAGTACTACTTAGGTTTAATTGATGACCGTCCATGTTGATGGTATTCTTTGATGCTACCTATTTACCGAGCATTTGTTCAAACTGAGTTTATTTGGTTAAGCTAATTCTCTATGTGAGATTGGTTATAGCTGATTCCCTTGCCGGGAGGATTTGGTTTCTTTGTTGCGAACTTGAATATATAGAATCGTTGCTATATTTGTCTTGTTTTCCCCTCGTTATGCTGTTTTCTCTTTGTGTTTGGTATTCCTATCGGTGGCTACTTCTTATGAGTGAGTTTTTACTATTTTTGTGATTTAAGTCTTTGTATTGATTTGCTCATCGCACTTTGCATTCGGTCTTGTTTACTTTTGCGCCGGTTGTGGCAATATATGTTATTTCTGTCGCATTCTGATTGTTTTTCCTCAGTGGTTGCATTGCATATTTAAATCGGGAATACGGACCGAGATCCGAAAGCTTTCTCCCTGTACTGCATTGCATATTTTAATTTGTACTACGGACCGAGATCCGGGAGCTTTCCCCCTGTACTGCACTGCATATTGAAATTTGGACTATGGAAAGAGATCTGTGAGCTTTCCCGTTGTACTGCATCGCGTATTTAAATTGGGAGTACAGACAGAGCTCCGGGAGATTTTCCCCCATACTGCATCGCATATTTAAATTGGGACTACAGACGAGATTCCGGGAGCTTTCCCCCTGTACTGCATTGCATGACAAATTCTGAGTTGCGGACTGAGTTCCAGTGGTTCTGTTGTACTGCATCGCATATATATATATATATATTGAAAAGTATAGATTAAGATCAATTATCACCAGGAAAACCTATGTCTGGAGGACTTCTATTTCGAATGTATATCTGAAAGGTATTTGTCTTGCAAAAAAAATATGATATGTTAAAGAGCAGTATTTGGGAAGGTATATTTTTAACATCCCCTATTTTGATGATATTGAAAGAGCAGTATTTAGGAAACTATATTTTGAACATCACGTATTTGATGATATTTGAAAGAGCAGTATTTTGAAAAATATATTTGAACACCACGTATTTTGAAGAGACTATGTTTTAAAGATTTATCTTTATAAAAATATATAAATATACATTCAGAGAAAGTATGTTTCACAGAAGAAATTTCTCTATTCCGAAATGGTTATATCTTTAAAGCTTTCAAATTAAATTCACGATTTAAAGGTTTTCACTCGAAGGTTTGACCAATTTTACTGAGTTATTGGCTAAGGCCTGACGTGAATAAATTGATGTAGTGCTGAGTTGCCGGTGCTTTTATTGGGTTGTGATTCCCGCTATTTGGATTGCATTCTTTCCATTCTATTTGCGTATTTTCTATTATGCTGTCTGTTGATCGCAATTATTGAATTTTCTTCCGTATTATTCGATCGTATCATTAATTATATTGAAAAATTATTTTGATAGACATTATGTTTCGGTCATTTATACATTTATGCCTTTTTACTTATTACACCGGTGGTGTCTTGACTAGTCCACGTCACTACTTCACCAAGGTTAGTCTTGCTACTTACTGGGCACCACTGTGGTGTTCTCATACTACACTTCCGCATATTTTTTGTTTGCAGATCCAGGTTATTGTTGTTAGTAGTTGCGCACATCATTGCTGAGGAGACTCAAGGTAACTTGTTGCTGCGTTCGCAGGCTTCAGAGTCACCTTTTCCTGTTTTATTTCTATTCAACTGTACTTACTTATTCCTAGACAGTTGTATCTAGATTTGATAGAAAGACTTCATAGAGCTTAAGACTTGTATTTACCGGGTTTTGGGAAATTGTAAACTCTGTCAAGATTTCTATATCGAGGCTGTTGTAATTCCTTTATTATTGTTTTTGTTCAGTGGAAATGTTAGTCTTACCTAGCCCTAATACTATATGCCATCAGGATACCCAACGGAGGGAGATTTGAGTCGTGACAGCGTCCATGTGGTAGCTGCCTCTTTTGTTCGGGGTAGCCGTAGATTCTAAAACTATGTTTATGTACTTTCAAATATACGATGTACTATTTCATTTCAATTTTGTAAATTATATTCTTAGACACTTATGATTTGTACTACCCGTCCTTGGGGAAGGTTTATGATTCAGATAGTTCCTTTGTTTGATTGTCTTATTACTAGTATTAGAATTGGGCAGTTATTAGTTGGCTTACCTAGCGGATTAGGTTAGGTGCCATCAAGACTAGCGAATTTTGGATCGTGACACCATGCCATGGGAACTGAACCCAGGGCCACGGTGATTTATTAACCGTTCCTAAAGCAAGCTACGATTTTCATTAATTTAAATATTATTTTTCTAAAAAAAAATTGTGGTTAAATGAAGGTCCATAATCGCGAAATTTATTGGGTATTTTTGTCACAACCCAAATCTTGATCCTTTCATGATGGTGCCTATCGTGGTACAAGGTGAGCCTACCTTCCCAAAAATAATGCCAAATTAAATATAAGAGTTAAGTAAAGCTTTTTAATATTAGAAATTTACATAAAATCAAAGTTAAACTCGAATTTGAAATAAAGTGCAGAAAACGAGCTCCAAACATCGGGGTGTCACCAAGTCACGAGCGTCTAAGTATTTAAAACTACTACATCAACTGTTTAAATGTCAATACAAACAGAAAGAAATGTAGAAGGAGTAACAAGGTCCCGCGGACGCTGGCAGCTAACTTGAAGTCTTAAAAACTCAATTGGCCTGGACTCAAAAATTCCCATGCTGAGACACACCTGGATCTGCACATGTAGTGCATGGTGTAGTATGAGTACAATCGACTGAGCAAATAACATCAATAAATAAGGAATTTAGTAGTAGTGATGACCTATGCTGAACAATTCAATTGATAATTTTCACAGTTAAGGGTAAACATGATTAAGAGATAAGTTTCATAATTGCCAACTATAGTAAGGTAAATAGTAGTTAAATGCTACAAAATTTAAATATATGAAACCTCACAGGCTCTGTTACTCAACCCTCAACCTTCAATGCACACGCTCAATAAGTACCTGCACTAACTGGGGGTGTTCAGACTCCGGAGGGGCTCCTACAGCCAAAACGCTAATCTGCACGGACAACTCATGTGCTGCACGGACATCTCACGTGCTAAGCTATCATCTCAAGGCCTGCACGGACAACTCACGTGCCACGATATCACAACAGAATCCGCACGGAAAAGTCACGTGCTAAGGTACAACATCTCACACACAGGCCCTCGGCCTCACTCATGCATGTACCTCTCTAGTCTCACAACTCTCAATAAAGAAAGGGAAAGCAGCCCAAATCAAAGTATTACAGTCTATCAGCAAGAAGATAACAGGGACTAAGGTAAATATGTACAGGAATCGCTATGAGTGAGTATAACTACCACGATCAGGTATATAGCCTAAGCATGATTTCTAACATGAAGGCAGTCAAGTTCTAGCAAATAGGAATGCATATAGACACAAATAAAGACTATTAAAATGCACGTCTCCCGTAATGGACCAAGTCGCAATCCCTTACGGTGTACACCCACACACCCGTCACCTAGCATGTATGTAACCTCCAAACAACCACATTATACCAAACTCCAGGTTTCGTACCCTCAAAGCCAAATTTAAAACTGTTACTTACCTTAACAACATAGAAATCCTACTCAGGGTTGTCTTTTCATCTCGACCCGGCATACAAATAACCCGAATCTAGCCACAAGCAATAAAATACGATCAAATATGAGCTAAAGGAACGAATTCCACAAGAAGAAAATATCATATTAGACAAAAATCCCGAAATCGATTCAAAACCTCAAAAATCCAACTCAACAATTCTTCCTCATTTTCCCAAATCACAAATTAGAGGATGAAATGAAAGGCATAATCATGGAATTTGACCAAAATTAGATAGAAATCACTTACTCCAAACACCCACGCAAGAATATCTCCAAAAATCGCCTTCTCCTGAGCTCCCACGTCAATTTTATGATATGAACTCGAAACCCTCGTTATGAATCCTTTAATTCAGCCCAGATGTACCTTCATCGATATCGCAGAAATAGCCTCGCGATCGCGCAGCACAAACAGGTCGCCCCACTTATTTACATCATGCGAACGCGGAAATCACCATGCATTCTCAAATCTCTTCCACACAAACGTACACGATCACAACCTGCCTCACGCGATCGCGTAGAGCAATCGCCTCAGCTCCACATCCGAACTAATACTCCTACGCGAACGCGACACCGACTACGCGTTCGTGAAGCTACCTCACACATGTACGCGATCGCGACCCTCACTCTGCGAACGCGAACATACTCATGTGATCGCATATAAGGAAACCAGAAGAAAAACACCAGCAGCCATCAACCATCCTCCAAAGGCAAAAAATAGTTCGTAACCACCCGAAACTCACCCGAGGCCCTTGGGAACTCAACCAAACATTCCAACACATCCCATAACATCATACAAATTAAGTCGAGCCTTCGAATCACTCAAAACAGCAATGAAATGACAAATTACCCTCGGATTCAAGCCTGAGAACTTTTAAATTTCCAAATTCGGCAACTAACGCCGAAATCCATCAAATCACGTCCGAATGACATGAAATTTTACACACACGTAAAAAATTACACTACGAACCTACTCCAACTTTTCAGAATTCCTGTCCGAGCCCGATATCAGATTTTCCACTGCCAACCAAAATCTCCAAATTTCAAACATTCTCCAATTCAAGCCTAATCCTACCACAGACCTCCAAATCACATTCTGTACGCGCTCCTAAGTCCGAAATCACTTAACGGATCTAACAGAACCATAAAAATCTAAATCCGAGATTGTTTACTCACAAGTCAACATCCGGTTGACTTTTCCAACTTAAGCTTCCTAATAAGAGACTAAGTGTCTCATTCCACTATGAAACCACTCCATACCCGAACCAACCAACCGATAAAAAATAATACAGCTGAATAACACATAAAGAAGTAGAAATGGGGGAAACGAGGCTATAAGTCTCGAAACGACCACCCCGGGTCGTTACAATTTTCCATACCTACAAACTAATATCTAACTTCTCTAATTTTTTATTTTTGCGTTTTTTTTATTTGACAAATAAAAGAAGGAATCAAACATGAATATTTAAGATATTTTTCTAACAAGCATGCTGAATATCCCAAAAACATAAAAGTGGCAACATGTTAAAAGAGAGAATAAATCAGAATATTCACAACCATAATGTGGTCATGTCTTGGTTCAAGTACGTTCTAAATTTAAATGAGCTTATTATTTATATAATTTAATGTAAGTCATAATAGTTTTACAAATCTGGCCAAAATAAATCGAAACATATGTATTCGTTACACTTAAACATGATTCTTAAATGTACAGGACTAGGCTAAATAGAATTGTTCTACACATGCTAGTAAATCCACATCAACGTACTTAACAGGAAATCATGTATACCCATAACAAACTAAATAGATTAAACATGGTATAGGACAATAAAACACAAAATTTACATTTTTATTGACTCATACTAGGTTGTTACAAAATGTAAGGAAAAAAAACATACCTAAACGTGGAAAAATCAGCTAGATAAACAAAAGTTTGAAATTAAGAAGCGGAACTCAGTAGAAAAGCCAACAATCACAGCTCTGAAAATCTCGTTTACCTTTTGAATCCCAGAAAACATTTGAAAGCAACAAAAATGAGTCCTAGAATGGCAAGATCCTTTTTGCTACTCTAGAGTGTGTATTTATAATAACCTTGCTAGGACAACAAACTAGATTTTTCAAAGTCAAACTTACCCCTCCCGAGGTCTGCCTTTGCACACTTCAGACCCCAATTATTTTTTACTATTTACTTAATGAACCCTCCCCTCCTTTTCCTAGAATTTTCCTAGGCAATCATGGAAAGATTCTCTGAATGGAAATACCTCAAATACCCCTTAAACCTTGTTATTTACAATTCAAATAGAACCAAAATTGGGCCATCTGACACACAGACCCAATACTTTCTTTGGGATTCTTTGTTGATGGGCCTTTGGTTGGAAGATATCTAGTGGGAGAAATCAGACAATGTCGAACTAGTCCAATATCAGCAAGCAAAATTTTTGCCAATAATGTAAATTGTAACAGGAGCATTGGCCGGAATTTTTCGAACGGTTAGTGCTTTATATCACAATTTTTATCATTTGCTGAAAAGAAAAAGAATGAAGATTTAAATCTCTGAGCAGTCGACGGTCACCTTCCCGGAATCCGACTAACACAAAATAGTTCTGAGATAAAATTCATTGACTCCTCTTATCAAGAGTTTTAATGTAAAGATATGTTCTTTTTAGGAGGAAATCAAAAAGGGTTAAAAAGGTTGGATTTTCAATCTCATATCTGAAATTCGGAGAGAATGAGTGACTTTTTGAAGAAAATAATGGTGCATTTGGAGTGAGTGACAATGGAGGTTGTTTGGTTAAAATATGAGGGAGTTTGGAGTTGGGCCTCCGCCACAAACAATATCTGGTGGGCGGCAGCGGATGAAAGAGAAAAGGGGTGAGGGAGATTCGTCAACGGTTTGAGGGGTTAGGACAGTTACAAGGGAAGGGTGTCGCGCCCCCCTTTTCCCTCGCAGAAATCGGGTTTCGACATTTCTGAGACAATTCCCTTCCCTTTGGGATGTGGTATGGGATTTGAAGAGTCGTCACCTAACGGATTAAGGTGCGTTAGAGCACTGAGAGTAATTAACTCATGCAACTAGTTTGCATCACCGGAGATCTGGTAAGGGCTCGAAATTACCTTAAGGGGAAGGTGTTGTTGATACCCAATTTTTCCCTATATTATTTTTAAAATGCATACATATCTTCAAAACAATGTGTAAGCATCAATTACTATTTTCTATAAAAATCTGTAATTTTAAAAGGATTTTTAATTAAATTATCCCAGTATTTTGTTATATAAATAATTACTAATTGCATCAGAAATAATTTTATAACAATTTTATGACCCAATTCAACAACTTATATTTATACTAAGCCTAATTATTTCATTATTTAAACAATGCCTAGTTATAATTGCAATAATTTTGCAATAATAGCCCATGCATGCATTATTACATTATCTCACCAGAAAATAGCTTTTTATATTTTTATAATATTGAGTGATTATTTTAAAGCATTTTATGCATGAAAATCATTTTTATAATCTGCTAATTATTTTTACAAATTATTTTACTAATTAATTGGGTATTTAACAAATAGCCTCTTAATTTCTTCAATTTTCATACTTAACCCCTCAAACATTGGCCCAAAACCCCTTTAAAACCAGCCCAAACCCCTTAATAATACCATCCCAAACCTCCTAAGCCCAATTTGTATCTACCCGACCCAAACCCCCATCAAATCGTGGTCGTTGATCTTTTAGATCAACGATCCACGATTAAACTTATCATTTTAATTCCATCAATCCTAAACCCCCTCTACATTCCTCTTCGATCACCGTCACTCGTTTTCCTAACCTCCCCAGTTCTCTCTCGACCTTCTCTAACACTAATCGCCGGTACCGGTGAGAAACTCCCTTCTATGGAGATTCTGGGCATTCTCCGACCACTACTAGCCTCCTATACCCCCTGGATATTTGATTACGAAGATACTTGAGAGAATCTCATGGAAATTCAACCTGGTTCATGCTAAAATTTGTCTAAAGGCTATATGTGGCCTTTTTTCCATTCGTGAGTATGGGTTCCCTCTTATTTTTAGTGTGAATCAATATTTTTTGACCGATTTTCTTTTACCTTTACTATTTCTAAAAACCCTAGTTTCAGTAGTCTTTGAATCTATTCAGATCTTAAAGGATTCGAGTATTATTGGGTCTTTTCTTTTGAAAATATCTTGTTCTAGTTAATTGCTTCAATTTATTCCTCGTTTTGAAATTAGGGTTCGTCCTTGACTTTTATTCAAAGGTTTTCCTAACTTTTCAGTGTTTAAACTATGTGTTCTTCACTATCTTGACTGATTCTCATGTATATTCTTCAACCCTAGATGTTTCTGTTTGTTATATTTATTTTTTCAATTTTGTTCCGTTATTATGTTTATTTCTATGAACCAGTCTTAAGTAATTTCTATTTAGGGAATTTGAATAATTCTATCCTGTTAAATTAAGTATTTGCTGAGATTTTTTACTTGTTTCCTTATTTGTGACCTTAACTGATTATACTTGCCTTAATTAATTATCAGTATGGTTTGGGGTTTTACTGGTTCCCTATATGGTATGATTCTGATTTGATTACCTTAATTAAACCCCAGTTCTGGTCGTTACTTGACTATCTCCAATTAAGGGGGTCGTTTCCGCATTTTCCTATAGGAATTGATTCTATGATTGGTTGATTGATCCTAATTGATTAAACTATGATTCTATTTTCCTTATTTGTTCTACTCCTTAAGTGCTATATATACACTCTCATTCTGATTCTTCAAACACGAACAATAGTTCACAAAAACACACACTCACACACAGCCTTTGCTCTCATCTCTCTGCAACTTGTGCTCATTGCTTGTCTAGCCGGCTGAAAGCCAAGGCTGGACTATTGAATCCTACATAACTTTCATCTCCTATTTGCTTTCCTTCAACTATTATGTTTCTACTCCTAATGTCGTTCATTATACTATGAATCTCAAACCTATGTGCTCTATCATCTGCTGCTTTGCTTGTGTTGAATCCATGTCTCTTCTATATTTCTATTAGCATTGTCTACTTCTGTGTTTAACTCTGTATCTTTCATGTATATTACTTTAATCAGCATGTCTATTTCTGTGTTTAAGTTTCAACCCTTTCCTGTTTATTGCCTTAAACCAGCATGCTTACTTAGGCATTTAGACACTTATCTTTCCTGTCCATTGACCTCAACTGGTATGACCACTTAAATGCAATTAAGTCCATGTCTTCTCTATGAAATGTTAGCATGACTACTCCTCAATTTAAGTTCTATGTTCTTCCTGTCTACTACTTTAAGTACGTATGATTACTTATGCTATGTGCAATGGCTCTTTACACTTATGTGCTTATTGTCTATTACTTCTAATTACAAACACTAGGTCTTATTGACTGATATGGAATTTGACTGTCATAATATGTCAATTTGCTTGGTGTTAATCAGCATGCTTTTGTTTATGATTGGTTTCATGTATTCTTGCTTAAGGATTTCTATGTTCCTAACCCTTGCTACCATTTATTTGTTTAGTTGTTTGATCTCAGCATGCTATGTGCCCACCCAGTGTTAACTAATTTACTAAGTTAAATACAGGCAATATGAATCTTTACTTTGAAACTTTGTGAGTACGTTTGATGTTTTTTTGCTAAAGCCTTTGTTTTCAGAATGCTTCTAAATTTTTTTCATATCTAAATTATTTTCACTTCCAAACTGTTTTCTTCAAACTAGTTCTACTCTCCAAACACTACTTTTTTCACTCCTACTCTTAGAATATCTAGGGTCCTTCCCCTCCAATGAGAGCACTGCGTAGGAGTCCATGAGACTCCTCTGAACTCTGACACAGTGGGGCTAGCTCCTTCACACTGCACAAAAACTATTTTCTTTAAAGGATCCTTGGTGTGAGCATTGCATGCGGCCCCTGAGGACCTTGGGAATTTTGACGCACCAGGATATCCTTTTGGATACTATGAGATATTGAAACTTTGGACTTGGTTGAAGGCCTGCTCCTCCATTTTTTACTTTTCGGCCTATCCAGGATTCCTATAGTGTAGCAATTTCATTTATGTAATTCATTTATCATTTGACCTGTAATAATGATTCTTGTAAAACAGATACTAGGGATATTAGTAAAATGGGAAGGACTTTTATATATATTGTAGGGAAATCGAGTAGAGATCATGCTCTTAGGATTGTTATAATTATCTACATGCATTAGAAACCATGCCTATAAGATTGTTATGTGCATTACAAATCATGTTTATAGGACTCGTGTCACTACTTGTTCTAAACTTCTGTTTTCTAAAGTTCTGCATAATCATATATCTGCTAGTGATCATGCTTCTAGGTTGTTTACCAATTCTTCCTTCATAATCATGTTCATGAACTCTCCTATGTGCATTAGAGATCATGTTCTAGGACTTTTATAGCACTCGCCAGATATCGTGCCTATAGTCAAATCGTATAAAATTAGTTTCTTCAGTAGCAACCGTGCCTATAAGAATAAGTACAAAAAGCAGTCCCAACACCTAGATATCATGCGTATAGAGATAATTATATAAAACCAATTATGTGACGTTTATGATTATTTTTCAGCACCTAGGCAGCATGCCTATATGACATAATGAACCAAACTGCCTACTTAAAATCATTTGTTGGCTTATTATAGCTCTGATTAGCCACTAGAAATCATGTTTATAGAATAACGCTGACCGCACCTAGGCAAGCCTATAGGACAATTAGAATCTTGCAAATGTAAAAAATGATCTTTGTTTAACTGTTTGTAAGCTGCCAAGATTCAGCAAGTCCTAAAATCAGTAGGCAAACTGATTAGGTCTCCACTGCCTCGCTTTAATAAAATACTGCATATATTTTGCTTTGTGCTCACCTAGATATCCTGCTATATGACTTTTAAAGTGTTTGAAATACTGTTGTTCGAGACGTGCAATTGCCTATTTATTTGTAGAGGTACATGTGGGCCTTTAACTGTTCCCTTATATGATAGTCCTGTTTGTTTTGCTTGTTGCTTAGATTTTGTGCTTTTAAGAACCTTAGGAGAGTCTAGATCCACCTTAACTAGAAGTCCTAAACACCTCCAGGGCCATAAGTAAGAGACGGGTAATGCACGCATAGAGTACGTTTAATTAGAATCGCTTATATAATCAGTAAAGGGAGGGCAATTGGGTAGTAAAGGATATGATTCCATGTGTGCTAATTCTACGTGTAACACCTCTAGTTGAGGAAGGTTTACCGAGTATTGCACATATGTGATCCTATAGGGTGATAAACCTAGGACCCCTTTATTCCCATTTTTTGTAATCCATATATGTGCTTAAACTGCTTTACTTGCTTAATGACTAATTCACAAAATAAGTTTTTCAGGACCCACCATTGTGGACCTCGAGGGGTGCCTAACACGTTCCCCTCAAGGTAATTTCAAGCCCTTACACAATCTCTGGTAATATAAACCGGTTTCATGAGTTACTTGCATTAGGTGCCCTAACGCACCATAAATCTGTTAAGTGGCGACTCTTAAATTTCTATACCCCTTTCGCAAAAGGAAATCAGTTGTCCCAAAGCATGTCGAAACCCAGACTCCGTGAAAGGGGAAAAAGGGGGCGCGATAGGTGTTAGGCACCCCTCGAGGTCCACAACGGTGGGTCTCGGCCGAAATTAATTAAGCGAATTAGTCTTAAAGGAAAATAAATTTATTTAGATAACTATTATTTTAAGACATGAATTAAAAGGGGTCCTAAGTTATTTAGCCTATAGGATCATTTCCATGCAATACTTGGTAAATTTCCCCAAGTTGGGGTGCTACACATAGTATTAGCGCACTGGTCATCATCTCATTTACTACCCAATTACTATCTTTCAGTTGTTACTTAAGAGTTCTAGTAGTTTCTAACTCGTGCCTTATGCGTGCACTACCCGTCCCTTACCTGTGGTCCCGAAGGTATTTAGGACATCTATTTAGGGTGGTTCTAGACTGACCTATGTTGCTTAAAATGAGGAAAATCTAGGCGACAAGCAAAATTCAGATAGGTCTATCATGAAGAAGCAAATAAAGGCGCAGGTTAACCTCCACAAGTAAATAACAAATGCACAAAGTTCAATCAACAAATTTCATTAATTTAAGATCCTTTTGGCAGGATATGTAGATGTGCATAAACAAAATGTAAGTCAATAGTTTATTAAAATGAGTATTGGGACCTGCTGGCTTGCCTACTGATTTGATTAAGTTCTGAATATGGGCACATTTCAGGCAGCAAAATGTCACAGTTTTTAGGCCCAGAATTCTTAATAATCCTACAAGTTTGCCTAAGTTATAACCAAAATTGATTAACAAAATCCTATAAGGCATGGTTTCTAATTTTGCGGAATTAATTAGCTCTTACATACATGATTTCTAAGTGTTGAAACTAATTACAAGCATGCTTTCTCAGTTCACAAACTGATTTACCCTATAGGCATGATATCTATTAGTTTGAAACTGGTTTTGATGTTTCCTATAGGCATGATATCTAAGTTGAATGATTTTATATAGACATGGTTGAATGATTTTATCTAAGTTGAATGATCTGTTTATTCATATAGACATGGTATCTATATAGACATGGTATCTATGTTGAACTGATTTTGATGTTTCCTATAGGCATGATATCTAAGTTGAATGATTTTAATTCCCTTATAGGCATGAATTCTATTAATCACACATGGGCAGAATTCTAGACAAGTCGCGAGGAAAGTTACTAATTCATTCAAATATGATACTATATACATGATCACTAATGCACGTTGAGATTGGAAATATGCGTAGATCCTATGGGCATTGATTCTAATGCGGAATTAACAAAATAACTATAGGAAGTGTCTCTAGTATGCGTAATTACAGACAATCAGGAAAACATCCTATAGGCAGGATCTCTAGTACGCGTAATCACAGACAGTCAGGCAAACATCATACAGGCAGGATCTCTAAATGAACAGTAACATGCACATAAGGAACCAGCACAATAGACCTATAGGAAGGATTTCTACCCGAGCTTTTTAACAAAGATATATAAAAACCCCTTATCTTCAACTAATGGAATATGTATTTCCATGGAGGCATTATATCGAGCACTTGGCGTGCACAATGCCATGAGAGCAATACTGAGGGACTGCCTCATGTACCCACATCTGGGTGGGGTTCCATAATACCACTTAGTTTAACAAATTCAGCCCATTCCTAGAAGGTTTCGGGGATTGGAATGCAAAACATCGTACAATATGACCATGAAATTCATAAACCCATAAGGAACCACCAGGAATTATGGCTACACCATATATAATTGTAACACCCAAGTCGAGTTTACACAGAATAAAGATAAAATCATTCCTCAACGATTGATGAGTGTTAATGTGATGAGGTGAACCCCGAAGTTGAGCCTGTGCAGATTTGTGTATGTTGTGGGTGTGCAGATGTGTGGGTGAAGAGTTGATGCGGGTGTGTCGTGTAGATGTATGGGTAATCTATGAGTTGTAGTGTGAGTATGAGAGCAATTAGTTGTTTTTTGTGTTCTTGGGAGCAAACTCTTGCTTGAGTGGGAGATGGGAGATGAAAACATTAGAAGAAGCTAATTACCTGGCATTAGGCGTGCGTTTTAGTCTTAAATCCCGGACCCACTGGCGTTAGCTAGGCGTTGGACCCCAAACGCCCAGCCTACCCTGGCGTTTGCCAGGCGTTAGGGCTGAAATGCCCAGCCTGCCCTGGCATTTGCAAAGCCTTAAGGCCGAAACGCCCAGCCTGCCCTGGCGTTTTCCAGGCGTTAGGGCTGAAACGCCCAGCCTGCCCTGGTGTTTGCCAGGCGCTAGGGATGAAACGCCAGGTACCCCCTAGCCTTCGTCTCACCTTCCATCATGCAAGAACACTGCGCCTTTCACTGGAATGCACTCGTAAGCTCGTTAGTACCTATAATTATATGAAATTATTCAAGCTATGTTAAGATTTAACTAAGAATTCGGTTGCGTCCCAATAAGCGCCTTAGTTAATGTCGTGCCACGACGATTACAACAATTCAATAGGTTGCCTCCTATGAACCGCCTGATTTAACGTCGTGGCACGACAAAGAACCTCGCCTCAGTCATCAACGAGCACGACTTTGGTCTTCTCACGATTTATGATACCACCCCAATAATGTTTGAATCTATTCCCATTCACTAAAAATGTTCTTTCACCATGTATAGCTTGCAATTCAAGTGCACCATATGGAGTGACTCTCACTATTTCAAACGGGCCTGACCATCTCCATTTCAGCTTTCCAGGAAACAGTCTAAGCCTAGAATTGAATAATAGTAGATGTTGGCCCGACTCAAAATGACGCGGATGTATATGTTTGTCATGCCATCTCTTGGTCTTTTCTTTGTAAAGTTTGGAATTTTCGTATGAGTGCAACCTGAACACATCCAATTCATCCAACTGCAGCAATCTTTTCTCACCCGCGGCTTCAAGGTTCATTTATAACTTCTTGATGGCCCAATACGCCTTGTGTTCAAGCTCTAAGGGCAGGTGACATGCCTTCCCATAGACCAGCTTATACGGTGATGACCCAATTGGTGTTTAGTATGCTAATCTG
The DNA here is from genome assembly GCA_005239505.1 of Nicotiana paniculata. Lineage (NCBI taxonomy): Eukaryota > Viridiplantae > Streptophyta > Magnoliopsida > Solanales > Solanaceae > Nicotiana > Nicotiana paniculata. Next base: position 115,742 of record ML308382.1, read on the forward strand.
TATGCCCATAAAGCGTCATCTAACTTAGTAGCCCAATCTTTCCTGTTCACACTCACCGTTTTCTCTAGTATTTGCTTAATTTCTCTCTGGGATACCTCTACTCTTCCACTTGTTTGAGGGTGATATGTTGTCGCAACTCGATGACGGACCCCGTATTTAACTAAAAGGTTATTCTACAACCGATTGCAAAAATGGGTTGCTTCATCACTAATCAAGGCTCGTGGAGTACCAAATCTGGAGAATATATTTTTCTTCACAAACGCAGCGACAACCATGTCATCATTTGTCGGCAATGCAATTGCCTCCACCCATTCCGACACGTAGTCAACTAGCAGCAAAATATATTTATTTCCTTTGGATGATGGGAATGGACCCATAAAGTCTATCCCTCATATATCAAAAATCTCTACCTCCAAGATATTGTCAAAAGGCATCTCGTGCTTCCTTGTTATCGTTCCTGTTCTCTGGCACTGGTCACACTTTTTAACAAATGCGTAGGCATCTTTGAATAGTGTTGGCCAAAAGAAACTAGATTGTTGCACTTTCGCTGCTGTTCGATCGCCACCATGATGGTACCCGTGATGCATGACAATCAAATAGCACCATTTCCACTTCTATATCAAGGATACATTTCCTCATTAAGTGATTACCACATTCTTTGTACAGGTAGGGCTCATCCCAGTAGTAGGACTTTACATCGCGTAAGAACCTTTTCCTTGCTTCAGATTTTATTTCCGAGGGAAGTACCCCACTCACCAAATAATTCACATAATCAGCATACCACGGAGGAGGATCTTGGGTTATAGCAAAAAGTTGCTCTTCAGGAAAGACTTCTTTAATATCTCCACCTTCCTTAACATGATCATGATTTTCCAGCCTTGACAGGTGGTCAGCTACTTGGTTATCAGTGCCCTTTCGGTCTCTGATCTGCAAATCAAATTTTTGCAACAATAAAACCCAACGCATCAATCTAGCTTTAGACTCTTTCTTTGTAAATAAATACCTGGTTGCTGCGTGATCTGGGTGGACAATAACTTTTGTGCCCACCAAGTATGCCCGAAATTTTTCAAAGGCCCACACCACAGCTAACAACTCCTTTTCAGTGGTGGTGTAATTCTGTTGTGCATTATCGAGGGTCCTACTCGCATAGTATATGGAATAAAACACCTTGTCTCTCCTTTGGCCTAGCACTGCCCCAATTGCATGGTCACTTGCATCACACATAAGTTCAAATGGTAGTGACCAATCAGGTGCAACAATTATGGGGGCAGTTACCAATTTCTTCTTGAGCTCCTCAAATGCCTTCAGGCAGGGTGCATCAAAATTGAACTTGATATCTTTTTCCAGCAACTTGCACAATGGGGTAGCAATTTTAGAGAAATCTTTAATAAAGCGCCTATAAAATCCTGCGTGTCCCAAGAAACTCCAGACACCCTTCACTGAAATTGGTGGAGGTAGTTTCTCAACTGCCTCTACTCTTGCCTTGTCAACTTCGATGCCGCTTTTAGATATTCTATGACCCAAGACAATGTTGTTCTGCACCATGAAGTGACACTTCTCCCAATTTAACAGCAGATTCATTTCTTCACAACGGGCCAACACCATGCTAAGTTTTTTCAAAGAGTCATCATAAGATGCCCCAAAGACTGAGAAGTCATCCATGAACACTTCTACGAATTTTTCCACCATATCGGTGAAAATCGCCATCATACATCTCTGGAAGGTGGCTGGTGCATTGCAAAAACAAAATGGAATTCACTTGAAGGCAAAAGTTCCATAAAGGAAAATAAAGGTGGTCTTCTCCTGATCGTCTGGTATATGACAATTTGATTGTAACCTGAATACCCATCAAGAAAACAATAATATTCATGCCCAGCTAACCTGTCCAGCATTTGATCAATGAATGGGAGTGGAAAATGATCCTTACGGGTTGATTTTTTGAGCCTTCGGTAATCTATGCAAACTCTCCAACCCGTGATAGTGCGGGTAGGAATTAGGTCATTTTTCTCATTCTCAATCACGGTCATCCCTCCCTTTTTGGGTACACATTGAACCGAGCTCACCTAATTGCTGCCAAAAATATAAATGATGATACCTGCATCCAGCAATTTTATGACTTTTTTCTTTACTACTTCTTTCATAATGGGATTCATCCTCCTTTGTTGCTCAACATTCGGGCGGATTTTGTCTTCAAAAATATTTTATGCATGCAAAATGATGGACTGATACCTTTAATATTTGTGATGGTCCACCCAATCGCCTTTTTGTGCTCACGAAGCACCCTGAGCAATTTTTGTTCTTGTGTATTGGTCAGGCTAGACGAGATGATCATGGGCAATATTTCAAAGTTCCCCAAATAGGCATAGTGTAAATGTGCTGGAAGAGGTTTGAGTTCAAGCTTTGGAGCCTCTTCAATAGATTTCTTAGGAATGGTTAGAGTAACAGGCCTATTCAACTCTTCAAATTTTCCTAGCCTGTGGAGGTAACTGTAGGACACCTCAAGAATTTCTCAATATCTTTCCTTGTTTCGTCCTCACAGTCTTCTGCATCCCCAACCAACACTCGCTCAAGAGGGTCAATAGGATTCATGTAGGGAACCATGGACTCGGATTCGCTTTCCACTACAGAATTCATGGATAGTTCTTCAAAGTGGACAGGTAACTTAAGTGCCTTATAAACATTAAACACCTCCACTCGATCACCAACACGCATTGTCATCTTCCCTTCATACACATCGATAATAGCTCGGCCTGTAGCTAGAAATGGACGCCCCAAAATAAATGGGATTCCAAATCAGGCTCATAGTCCAAGATAATGAAATCACCTGTGAATATGAATGATCCCACTCGAACCAACACATCTTCAATTTCTCCCTCAGGATGGGCTAGGGAGCGGTCAGCCAATTATAAAATCACAGTTGTTGGGCGTAGTTTACCAAATCCCAACTGCTTGAACACAGATAATGGCATCAAATTAATACTTGCCCCAAGATCACACAAAGCTCGCCCGACTGCATGCTTACCAATGGAGGTTTGGATAGTAAAGCTACTTGGATCTTTTAATTTTTGAGTTAGCTTGCTTTGAATTCTTGAGATAACTTCCTCAGTGAGTGCCACTGTTTCGAACTCAGTCAACCTTCGTTTATTGGCCACAATGTCCTTGATATACTTAGCATATTTGGTCGTACCATAAGCTTTCCCGTATGTAGATCTCCACTAATTTAAGTTATCCAAATCTAGGATCAATTAGGACTTTTAAGGTAGTAATGTAGGCTAAGGGACGGGTATGATATATTTAGGAATAGTGACTAACCCTCCTAAGCACTTTAATACACTACTTTCACAAATCAACATTTATTCATCTCAACCAATTCCCTTGCCACAATTCATATTCAACATAGCCCATTTTAGATTAAGAACTTATATACTCTCACTAGCACAAACTAATAAAATTTGGAGGTTTGTATCTTTTTGTACACATCTTTTTTCTATTATTTTTTTCTTTTTTTTCTTCTTTCCTACACACACTCCATACATGGATATTCAATGGCTAGTGACTTTTGAATAAATTTTTTCTTTTTTGTGCACTAGCATGCCTTTCCATGGCTCCACTCAAAAACTATTTCCCAATATCCCACCTTACTACTTTTAGTAACTAAGTGCCTTAGGAGGAAAAGGTGCAAACATCTCAATTTAAGAACAAAATAGGGGTACGGCTTGTAATGTGGGTACCAAAGAAAAGGTCTAAAGGCTCAAAGGGGCTAGCAATGGAAAATGTAATTCTTATGTGACAAGCACATCCATGATCAAGCAAGAAAATGCCTACATCATCTCCTAGACTAGCATAACCTAAAATTTTGCTTCGATTAACACACAAGGCAAGTTCTAGACTACACAGGATAGCATAGAAAATCACTAAACCTCACTCACACATTGCACATGACTCAATCACAACAGTTTTATTCAACTATCAAGTCAAGAAATCACACGAAATTGAGAGAATTAAGCAACATTACACTATTCAGAATACAAGTCAAATAACTGAGCTAAGGCGTCAAAAAATAGGCTATTTATTTTTACTCAGACATCACATGTCAAACCAAATATAAGGGAATACAGAATGTATGTCATCACCTAATATGCCGTCATCAAACATGTCATAGGGTATCTCTAATTTACTCAGTTTCTTCCTAACTACTCAAAAAACAAAAATAAACTTAATTTAAATTACCCGGTTCAAGTTACACCCTTGGAAACGAACCGTGGTAAAAAAAACCAAGGGGGAATTACTACACTACCTAAAAAAAAATATTTTTCGTATTTTCTTTAGACTTACTTCCCTCAAGAGAGCTGTCTAAGAGGTCAATCGTCGGGAAAAGTCCACAATTTTTATATATATTTAAAACAACTACAAAAACTTAAAAGAAAGAATATCATTTACTATCATGAATACAAAACTACAATACAAACCCACATACGGTCCAACAATTTCACAATTCGTAAGTACAACAAAATACAACGTACACACCCCAAACTTAACCCATGAAATTTCCCCAGTGCATTATATAGAGACAAAAACATGCATAGAAACAAGGTACAAGAAACTCCCTAATAATTCAGCGTCGTCATCATCTGACGCTCTCCACTCATCTTCATGCTCATCTTCTTCATCATCTTCCTCATCCGAGCGCATCTGCTCTGCATCAGAGTCGTCAAGAGTGTTGATATCCTCGTCATCAGGGAGCATGTATCCCTCACCCGCTCCAATGTGCATGAGCATTGAGCGGGTACCTCTGATCCAATTCAACACTCTCATCAACTGACGCTGGCCGACCTCCTATTCGCAACTGCAAATCCATCATCCCATAAAGATGGGCCATGAATCTATCATCCCGCAAATTGCACTCTACATTGGTCAGGGAAGGCTCTTCTTTCAGTCTTAGGCCATATATGTCAATCTCTCGTTCGAATTCATCAATGGTATTGTCAAAGTTGGGCTCAACCGCTACATTCTCATTTAGCAGGATCTGAGTTATGAAATTTGGGAATGGTATTCGATCAATTATATTTCTCGAATGCACCAACCCCATCTGATAGCACATCAGCTGGCCTAAATTCACCCTCTGCCCCGTCATGAGGAAGTAGAGCACACAAATCCTCTCTTGGCTGATTAAGGTGTCATGGTTGCATGGTAGTATCCGTGCATTAATCACTTTAAGCCACACCTGAGTCTTAGCCTTCATTTTCTTCTTTCGAAATCTTTTATGGTGATTTATGGATCTATCCCGAATCCAAGCAGCTGTGGAATCAACCCCACAAAGTGTGCGCCTCACCTCTCTATTGTTGGGATAGCGGATGAATTGCTCTAGAGGCTCCACCGGAACATTTGGTGCACCTAGGAAGTCAGAAATGTCCTTGGCCGAAAAATCTACCAAGTGCCCACGAATTGGCACCAATCTGTTCTTTTCCTTAGGGTCAAACACTGCGTAGAATTATCGGACTAAGTTGAGGTTGATGTCACCATTGTGTATGAACACATATCCCATCCCCAACTCATGGATGCTCCGCCAAATCGCTGGGAATTTTTATCTTAGACTCCATTCCTTAATAGCCCCTTCAGGGTGAACATGCTTGGGTTTGCAGCGTGCATACCATTTCCTGGATTGCACTGGTATGCTGTTGAGATCACATTCCCGTTCACCAGTGGGTCGCTGTCTCATAGCAGCGACAGTAGCTACTGCTTCCTCACCAGTCATACTGGAAGTAGCACCCCCCCCCCTTTTATTTTCTTTCGGTGTTGTGGGGATTTTGCTTTTCTTTTAGCTAGGGCCGACGACGTGGCCTTCACTTTGCCAGTGGCTCTTCTGGGTAGCATTGTTTTTCCTGCACATAGGATCAGTAGTTAGTGGGTGTCACAAAGTATGTAACAAAAGCTTTCCAAAGGTTACTCAAACTTCACCTTGGTACGTTAACGAATAGTTTACCCAAAAGGCTTCTTGTGAGCCTCTTCACACTTAACATTTCATGGATTTGACAATGCATGATACTAGTGGGTTGTTTCCCTAAGACTTGGGCTCCAAATGGAATATGTATTTCCATTGAGGCATTATATCGAGCACTTGGCGTGCAAAATGCCATGAGAGCAATTATGGAATTGAGGGACTGCCTCATGTACCCACATCTGGGTGGGGTTCCATAATACCACTTAGTTTAAAAAATTCAGCCCATTCCTAGAGGGTTTCGGGGATTGGGATGCAAAACATCGTACAATATGACCATGAAATTCATAAACCCATAAGGAACCACCAGGAATCATGGCTACACCATATATAATTGTAACACCCAAGTCGAGTTTACACGGAATAAGGATAAAATCATTCCTCAACGATTGATGGGTGTTAATGTGATGAGGTGAACCGCGAAGTTGAGCCTGTGCAGATTTGTGTGTGCTGTGGCTGTGCGGATGTGTGAGTGAAGAGTTGATGTGGGTGTGTCGTGTAGATGTGTGGGTAATTTATGAGTTGTAGTGAGAGTATGATAGCAATTGGTTGTTGTTGTGTTCTTGGGAGCAAACTCTTCCTTGAGTGGAGATGGGAGATTAAAAAATTAGAAGAAGATACTTACCTGGCATTAGGCGTGCGTTTTAGTCTTAAATCCCGGACCCACTGGCGTTGGACCCCAAACGCCCAGCCTAACCTGGCGTTTGCCAGGCGTTAGGGCTGAAATGCCCAGCCTGCCCTGGCCTTTGCCAAGCATCAGGGCCGAAACGCCTAGCCTGCCCTGGCGTTTGCTAGGCGTTAGGGGTGAAACGCCCAGCCTGCCCTGGCGTTTGCCAGGAGTTAGGGATGAAATGCTAGGTACCCCGTAGCTTTTGTCTCACCTTCTATCATGCAAGAACACTTCCCCTTTCACTGGAATGCACTCACAAGCTCGTTAGTACCTATAATTATATGAAATTATTCAAGCTATGTTAAGATTTAACTAAGCATTCGGTTGCCTCCCAATAAGCGCCATAGTTAATGTCGTGGCACGACGCAGAACCTCGCCTCAGTCATCAGCGAGCACGACTTTGGTCTTCTCACGATTTATGATACCACCCTAATAATGTTTGACTCCATGCCATTTCACTAAAAAATGTTCTTTCACCATGTATAGCTTGCAATTCAAGTGCACCACATGGAGTGACTCTCACTATTTCAAACGGGCCTGACCATCTCGATTTCAGCTTTCCAGGAAATAGTCTAAGCCTAGAATTGAATAATAGTACCTGTTGGCACGACTCAAAATGACGCGGATGTATATGTTTGTCATGCCATCTCTTGGTCTTATCTTTGTAAATTTTGGAATTTTCGTATGAATGCAACCTGAAATCATCCAATTCATCCAACTGCAGCAATCTTTTCTCACACGCGGCTTCAAGCTTCATGTTTAACTTCTTGATGGCCCAATACGCCTTGTGTTCAAGCTCTACGGGCAGGTGACATGCCTTCCCATAGACCAACTTGTATGGTGATGCCCCAATTGGTGTTTAGTATGCTAATCTGTATGCCCATAAAGCGTTATCTAACTTAGTAGCCCAATCTTTCCTGTTCACACTCACCGTTTTCTCTAGTATTTGCTTAATTTCTCTCTTGGATACCTCTACTTGTCCACTTGTTTGAGGGTGGTATGTTGTTGCAACTCTATGATGGACCCCGTATTTAGCTAAAAGGTTATTCAACAACCGATTGCAAAAATGGGTTCCTTCATCACTAATCAAGGCTCGTGGAGTACCAAATCTGGAGAATATATTTTTCTTCACAAACGCAGCAACAACTATGGCATCATTCGTCGGCAACGCAATTGCTTCCACCTATTTCGACACGTAGTCAACTGGCAGCAAAATATATTTATTTCCCTTGGATGATGGGAATGGACCCATAAAGATATCCCCCATACATCAAAAATCTCTACCTCCAAGATATTGTTTAAAGGCATCTCGTGCTTCCTTGTTATCGTTCATGTTCTCTTGCACTGGTCACACTTGTAAACAAATGTGTAGGCATCTTTGAATAGTGTTGGCCAAAAGAAACTAGATTGTTTCACTTTCGCTGTTGTTCGATCGCCACCATGATTGTACCCGTGATGCATGACAATCCAATAGCACCATTTCCACTTCTATATCAAGGATACATTTCCTCATTAACTGATCACCACATTCTTTGTACAGGTAGGGCTCATCCCAGTAGTAGGACTTCACATCGCGTAAGAACCTTTTCCTTGCTTCAGATTTTATTTCCGAGGGAAGTACCCCACTCACCAAATAATTCACATAATCAGCATACCACAGAGGAGGATCTTGGGTTATAACAAAAAATTGCTTGTCAGGAAAGACTTATTTAATATCTCCACCTTCCTCAACATAATCATGATTTTCCAACCTTGACAGGTTGTCAGTTACTTGGTTATCAGTGCCCTTTCGGTCTCTGATCTGTAAATCAAATTCCTACAAAAATAAAACCCAGCGCATCAATCTAGCTTTAGACTCTTTCTTTGTAAATAAATACCTGGTTGCTGCATGATCTGTGTGGACAATAACTTTTGTGCCCACCAAGTATGCCCGGAATTTTTCAAAGGCCCACACAACAGCTAACAACTCCTTTTCAGTGGTGGTGTAATTCTGTTGTGAATCATCGAGGGTCTTACTCGCATAATAGATGGAATAAAACACCTTGTCTCTCCTTTGGCCTAGCACTGCCCCAATTGCATGGTCACTTGCATCACACATAAGTTCAAATGATAGTGACCAATCAGGTGCAACAATTATGGGGGCAGTTAGCAATTTCTTTTTGAGCTCCTCAAATGCCTTCAGGCAGGGTGCATCAAAATTGAACTTGATATCTTTTTCCAGCAACTTGCACAATGGGGTAGCAATTTTAGAGAAATCTTTAATAAAGTGCCTATAAAATCCTGCGTCTCCCAAGAAACTCCGGTCACCATTCATTGAAATTGGTGGAGGTAGTTTCTCAAGTGCCTCTACTCTTGCCTTGTCAACTTCGATGCCACTTTTAGATATTATATGACCCAAGACAATGCCTACTGCACCATGAAGTGACACTTCTCCCAATTTAACACCATATTCGTTTCTTCACAATGGGCCAATACCATGCTCAGGTTTTTCAAACAATCATCATAAGATGCCCCAAAGACTGAGAAGTCATCCATAAACACTTCTACGAATGTTTCCACCATATCGGTGAAAATCGCCAGCATACATCTCTGTAAGGTGGCTGGGGCATTGCAAAGACCAAATGGAATTCACTTGAAGGCGAAGGTGCCATAAAGGAAAGTAAAGGTGGTCTTCTCCTGATCGTCTGGGTATATGACAATTTGATTGTAACCTGAATACCCATCCAGAAAACAATAATATTCATGCCCTGCTAACCTGTCCAGCATTTGATCAATGAATGGGAGTGGAAAATGATCCTTACGGGTTGCTTTGTTAAGCCTTCGATAATCTATGCAAACTCTCCAACCCGTGATAGTGCGGGTAGGAATTAGCTCATTTTTCTCACTCTCAATCACGGTCATCCCTCCCTTTTTGGGTACACATGGAACCGGGCTCACCTAATTGCTGTCAACCATAGGAAAGATGATACCTGCATCCAGAAATTTTATGACTTCTTTCTTTACTACTTCTTTCATAATGGGATTCAGCCTCCTTTGCTGCTCAACACTCCAGCGAATTTAATCTTCAAAAAATATTTTATGCATGCAAAATGATGGACTGATATCTTTAATATTTGTGATGGTCCACCCAATCACCTTTTTGTGCTCACGAAGCACCCTGAGCAATTTTTGTTCTTGTGTATTGGTCAGGCTAGATGAGATGATCCTGGGAAATATTTCAAAGTTCCCCAAATAGGCATAGCGTAAATGTGCTGGAAGAGGTTTGAGTTCAAGCTTTGGAGCCTCTTCAATAGATTTCTTAGGAATGGTTAGAGTAACAGGCATATTCAACTCTCAATATCTTCCCTTGTTTCGTCCTCACAGTCTTCTGCATCCCCAACCAACACTCGCTCAAGAGGGTCAATAGGATTCATGTAGGGAACCATGGACTCCGATTTGCTTTCCACTACAGAATTCATGGATAGTTCATCATAGTGGATAGGTAACTTAAGTGCCTTATAAACAATAAACACCTCCACTCGATCACCCACGCACATTGTCATCTTCCCTTCTTACACATCGATAATATCCCGGCCTGTAGCTAGGAATGGACGCCCCAAAATAAATGGGATTCCAAATCAGGCTCATAGTCAAAGATAATGAAATCAGCTAGGAATATGAATGATCCCACTTGAACCAGCACATCTTCAATTACTCCCTCAGGATGGGCTAGGGAGCGGTCAGCCAATTTTAAAATCATAGTTGTTGGGCGTAGTTGACCCAATCCCAACTTCTAGAACACAGATAGTGTCATCAAATTAATACTTGCCCCAAGATCACATAGAGCTCGCCCGACTGCATGCTTACCAATGGAGGTTTGGATAGTAAAGCTACTTGGATCTTTTAATTTTTAAGTTAGCTTGCTTTGAATTCTTGAGCTAGCTTCCTCAGTGAGTGTCACTATTTCGAACTCAGTCAGCCTTCGTTTATTGGCCACAATGTCCTTGATATACTTAGCATATTTGGGTACCTCCTACAGAATGTCTACCAGTGGGATATTGATTTGTACCTGCTTCAAGAGATCAGGAAACTTTTTGTATGCTGCATTGTTTTTCACCTTTTGCAACCTTTGCAGGAATGTAGGGGGTGGCCTTGCAAAAAATGGTGGGGGTTGCTCAGCACTCGCCTCCATTGCTGGCTTATCTGATTCTTTCGGGTTGTCTGAAGTTGATTCAATAGTATTTGGTCTCTCATCAAAATTTACCTGCTTTCTCTGACTGGGGTGGACTGTCTCCAATTGCTTCCCATTCCTCAATCATATAGCATTAACAGGTGCTTTAGGATTAGCTTTAGTGTCACTTGGAAGAGCCCCCGTTGGTCGGGTATTTTGAGAACTAGTGAGTTGCCATACTTGACGTTCTAAGTTTCTCATGGCTACATTCTGGGCTTGGTGATCAGCCATGATTTTCTGATTGAAGGCAAGTTGGTCATTCATCATTCTCTTCATAATATCTTCAAGGCTTGCTGATGGTTTACCCTAAGGTGGTTTGTACTGTTGTTAAGGTGCTGGATGCCTGTAATTATGCTGAGTGCTCTGATTTCCACCCCAAGAGAAGTTTGGGTGGTTTCTCCAGTTGGGGTTATAGGTGTTTCCATATTGATTTTCTTGTCCCCTATTAGCGTTACCCAGAAAGAAGACAGACTCTGGATTAACCGGGAATAACTCACTTGAATGACCCTCTCCACATACTTCACAAAATACTTGAATCTGTTGCATTGGTTGGGCGTGTTGCATATATTGAGATTGTTGCTTGTTAATGATCAGGTTCATCTGATTGACTTGGTTAGTCAATGTGGAAATCTGGGCTGATAATGCTGAAACCACCTCTAGCTCAAGAACCCCTGGTGATTTCTGAATCATATTTCTCCCCATCTCACCTTGCCAGTCTGGATTGCTTTTGGAGAATTTATTCAGTAATGCAAATATTTCGTCATAATTTTTCTCCAACACCTGACCTCCAGTTGCTGCATCTACCATAATTTTTGTTTGAAGATGGAGCCCCTCAATGAAAGTGTGTACTAACACCTCGTTTGTCTGATTGCGATGAGGACAGTCTTTGAGTAGGCCCTTGAACCTTTCCCATGTTGAATATAACGATTCACCTGTTTTCTGCCTAAAGGAGACTATCTCACTCCTGATCTTTGCGGTCTTTCCTGAAGGGAAGAACCTTGCCCGAAAGGTTCTCGCCAAATCACTCCATGTTGTAATGGAATTTGCTGGTTCTGCCTTTAACCATCGCTTTGCTTCTCCCAATAGATAGAATGGGAAAAGCGTGAGCCTCGCATAATCTGGCGTGACCCCGTTAGTGATATAAGTATCACTAATCTCCAAGAATTTCCGAATGTGTCGTTGTGTATCCTCGTGTGGAAGACCCAAAAACTGCGCGTTTTGCATAAAGTAGTTGGATCATACTCTGTTTCAGCTCAAAGTGCCCAGTGATTCTAGGCTTCACGATGCTAGAGGTGACATTAGCAATGCTTGGCATTGCCACCTCGTGAACCGCCATGTGTTGTTCCTCTGCCATGTTCACAGGAAATCGGATGAAGTCCTGAAGAATGTCTGTATCTCTTGCTTCTCGCAATCTCCTGTGAAATGATCTCTCAGGTTCGGGGTCAAAGCCACAAATTCTATCCTGACTTCTGACCCTACGCATTCACTCGAAGTTCTTGAGATTAGAGCAAAAGTCAAGTGACGTTAGACTCAATGAAATAAGCAATTAAAGAAAGTAACTAAAAAATAGTCTACATTCAAGTCCCCGGCAACGGCGCCAGAAACTTGTTGGTCCCAAACGCACATGCAAGTATACGTGGCCGTAGGGACTTGCATAAACTACTTGCTGAGTCACTCTAATTGTTATTTAATCGAGCGAAAATAAAATCCAGGAATGTAACTAATTCATACTACGATTTAATGAAAGAACTAATTATCAAGTGACAAGAATATTGTTGTGTATTCAGTAGAGACAAATATTCCAGGGTTGTGATCAATTCACCATTCATATTGCATCCTAATTTACTCTCCCTTTCATATAATTCACTCGTGGTTGCTAATTAATCGATAATTTCCCTCGTAGCCTTCTCTCGAAGTACTACTCGCCTATTCTCAATAGATTAACGCCTATATTCCTATGAAATTAATCTATTAGAACGCACTAAGATTACGATGTTTAATTAAGCATGGTGACTAGGTATATTACTATCCTAACCACAACCCCGCTCCTCTGAAGGGTTAATATCACGCTCTCTTCAATTCTTCTCTAATCTATATACGGCTTTCCCAAGAATAACATAGATAGTATATAGAACCTTATTGCTGGCCAAACAATTAAGCAATTAAATGCAGAATTGAAGAAACAATCATATATTGAGAGAATTATAATCAAGGTTAAGTTAATATCGAATAACAATATTCATGGCTAAACCACAACACCAGAACAATGGGTGTTTAGGCACTCATACTAGACTTAAACAATTGCATAGTTTTGCATAAATGGAAAATACTAGATTAAGATGAAGAAAACTGATAATCTTTTGCTTCTTCAATGATCGTGTGTGTATATTCTCTCCAAAAATTTCATCCTCCTCCCAAAGTTGTGTTTTTGGGTCTATTTATATGCTTGGGATAAACCCTAACCGTGTAGGAGACTTCTATTCAAACCAGGAAACACTTAAAACCTTCAAAACTCGAAATTGACTGGACAATGACCCAGGCCTTAAGCCGCAAACGCCCCTTTATCGCCAGGGCAGGCCTGTCGTTAGGAGCCAAACGCCTGGCTAACGCCAAGGTCACCCTGGCCTTAAGGGCCAAAAGCCCCCTTAACGTCTGGGCATGCCTGCCTTTAGGGGTCAAACGCCCGAGTATGGCCCGGGTCACTACTTTTCGACTCTCGAACGTACTTTTGATATTTTATGCACCCATTTAACTCGGCTTCTATCTCCAATTGACCTACACATGAAATAGACTCCATTATGCACGTATAACGTGTATTTTTATCACAAAAGCACATAAAATGTAAGATATAGTGCTTAAAATCATGAATTCTAGAAACGCATCATCCGTACATATAAAGAACACTATAATCGGAGTTCGTTTGAACCCTCAAATCAATCCCTAAAGGTCTCAAAATCTCAAGCCGTGAACCCACCTTTTTCTATTGATTTTTGTGAATTTAACACTGATATTATGCTCTATAATCACCCATAAATGAGTTTTAAGGTCAAAATCACTAATCTCTATGAAGAACAATGATTTCCCTTTACAAAAATCGCCCCCAAAGCTCTTAGTCCGTACAAAAAAGGTGTAAAAAGGGTTTAAGTCGCGGAGGTTTTAATTATATACTGCCTAGTGATTTCTTTATTGCGATTGCGGTTCACATCAACTCAACCTCACTGGATCGCAACCAATTGCACACGATCGCGAAGACCAAATTACTTCACCCCCCACGCGCCTGTCATGACCCTATGCGATCGCGACCAAGCCCACGCGATCGCACTTTACCTTCTTCCAAACCTACACGATCGCAACCCGATTCACGGGATCGCGATGCACAATTTTTAATGCAAGTTCTACGTAACGACCAACTGGGTCGTTACATTCTCCCCCACTTAAACATATGTTCGTCCTCGAACTTGCCTAGACCTGTTCCAACACCACAAAATATTGTTGTGTAACCTTTCATGCACATATTCAGAGGTGATACCATGTCACTCTAAACACATCTCACTCTCAAATCACACTCACCACATGGTCATATAGTTACCAAGTCTCGTCAATAAGGACACCAACGGATATATAAGTCCCCGATACATGTTCTCACAAAAACGAAATCTCGGCACTCTAGCCATAGACAAAAATCCGGCCTCAAGTCCTCCAGACATGCCCCAAACATGTTAAAATCACATCCCATTCATGGAAATCACAAGCGATCGGTGCACGGCTGATATCGAGCGCTCACGTGCATGTTTGAATACATGAAAGGAGTTCAAAGAATTACCCTTCACGTTGAATCAATGGATTCGCACAACAAGAGTTCGAGAATGTGAGATTTTTTCCTAAAGGTTCTGCAGCCTCTCGAAGATAAGTACAGACATCTCCATACCGATCCGCAACATTATACTAAACATGCTCATGACTGGTGAGATCTATTTAACCTAGCGTTATGATACCATCTTGTCACGACCCAATTTCGGAGTCGTGATGGCGCCTGTCATGGAACCAGCCAAGCTTCTTTTTAACTAAGCTAAGTTCAATTTCCAATAAAAATTCAATTTTTAAACGAATTTATTAATAATACTAATTACCTAAAGTTTAAAACAATATTTGAAGAAACTAAATTTAAAACCTCCAAATCCAGATCCTATGTCACTCACTCATGAGCTACTATAACATAAATCAAAAGAAAAGGAGAAATGGACAACATTGTCTCAACATAAAGAATAACGGATAGAACAGGAAAGAGAAGGTGAGGTCGGGATCGCCAGCTACTACCTCGACCACTCCAATAGAAACGCTGACCACTGCTCAATATCCGGTACCAGGTCCCGGTGTACCTGGATGTGCACACAAGGTGCAGGTTGTAACGTGAGTACACCAACTCAGAAGTAACGAACCCAAACTATGGGCTGAGAAGTAGTGACAGAAAAAACTTCAATTATGTTACAATTAATATTATACAGAATTTTGACATGCTAATAGTTTATCGGGATGAGAAAATATGCCCAGTATGCCAGTATACTCTATATGCCATCATAAAATATATGTATGAAACCAGTACGGGTATGCACATAGTGCTCACAGCTCTCCCACAGAAGTCCACTCAGTATTGTATATGGCTCCCAGGCCTAGGGAAGTTCCATTCCGGAATATGCATAAACACCAGTGACCGTAGTCACTCTGTAACCTAAGATGAAATACCATGATCCACTGCATGACTCAAGCACTCATGGAGATAACACCTAATCACAATAGTTGGTTATAACAACCTAAACCCCCTAGGCAACCAAGCAAACTCCTACTTTACGCACACTTCTTCCATACTTGAATCATTCTCAATTCTACCTCTCCAGGTCATAACTGATCCACCAGTATAACCAAAACTGAAACCAATACAGCACATCATCAGTCAACCAACTACTCATTAGCAGACTCCCCCACTTGGCTCAAAGCCATAGGTCAAAACAAACAGTAACTAGTCAAAACAACATTAACTCACAATGCCCATACGCTATCACTACCAAAATACCACAGGGGTATTCAAATAAATCCTTCATAAGCTCATACATAACAGAAACCATTAAACATCCCAAATCATCTCCAACCTCGCATTCACCATTGCCATAGCCGTGCCAACTCCCACAAGTGATCTAACTCAATTTGCAACATATATCAATTACTAGTAAAAGAGAACTTGCTACCAAACAACATAAGAGGTCTTCCCATACACTCACGACTCGAGCCCATATGCCAACTCCAGAGAGAATTCAAACACTCAACGTCCTCGCTACATATCCAGCCACTCCCTTTTAGTCACAATCAAGCAATATAAACACATCTCGCTCTCAAATCACACTCACCACATGGTCATATAGTCACCAAGTCTCGCCAATAAGGACACCAACGAACATATAATTCGACAATATATGTGATCCCACAACTGAAATATCGGCACTCAAGCCACAGAAAAAAATCCGGCCTCAAGTCCTCCAGACTGGCCCCAAACATGCTAAAATCACATCACATTCATGGAAGTCACAAGCCATCGGTGCACGGCTGACACCGAGCGCTCACGTGCACATTTGAATACGTGAAAGAAGTTCAAAGAATTACCCTTCAGGTTGAATCAATGGANAAGCGCTCACGTGCACGTTTGTATACATGAAAGGAGTTCAAAGAATTACGCTTCAGGTTAAATCAATGGATTCGCACGATAAGAGTTCGAGAATGTGAGATTTTTCCAAAAGGTTCTGCAGCCTCTCGAAGATAAGTACAGACGTCTCCGTACTGATCCGCAAGACTCTACTAAACCTGCTCATGGCTATTGAGACCTATTTAACCTAGTGCTCTGATACCATCTTGTCACGACCCGATTTCGGAGTCGTGATGGCGCCTGTCGTGGAACCAGGCAAGCCGCCCCTTTATTTCTAAGCTAAATTCAATTTCCAGTAAGAATGCGATTTTAAACGAAATTATTGATAATACTAAGAGTCTGAAGTTTTAAAAACAATATTTGAAACAAAAAATTAAAATCTCCAACCCCAGATCCGGTGTCACTCAATCATGAGCTACTATATATGAAAAAATAAAGAATGAAGAAATAGACAACATAGTCTCAAAATAAGTGCAACGGGTGGAATAAGGAAAAGAAGACGTGGTCGTGATCGCCAGCTGCTACCTTGACAACTCCATTGGAAATTCTGACAGCTGCTCAATATCCACTACCGGGTCCCGGTGTACTTGAGTCTACACACAAGGTGCAGGGGGTAACGTGAGTATACCAACTCAGAAGTAACGAACCCAAACTATGGGCTGAGAGATAGTGACGGACTAAACCACAATAATTAAATATCAGCGTACACATTTAGGCATGTTCACAGTTTATCAGACAATAACAACAGAATATACTAGATATACCTCCATATGTTCTAATTGCCAACATGTCACAGTGTGAAAATGCACATAGTGCTCACAACTCTCCCACATAAGTCCACTCAGTACTATATATGGCTCTTAGGCCCAGGAAAGTTCCATCCTGGAATATGCATAAACACCGGTGACCGTAGTCACTCCGTACTGAGGAGAAAGGCCAGTCCAGCCCCCACGGAGAAGATCCATCTCCAGAATACAACACTCGGACAATATCCATATCCAGGGAAGATCCATCCCTCACATAACATCAGCTTCAGACAAGATCCATGCCAAAAGAAGATCCATCCCTCACATAACATCAGCTTCGGATAAGATCCATGCCCAGGGAAGATCCATCCTTCATCATCAATGCGCTCACTGGGGGTGTAAAGACTCCGGAGGGGCCCTAGTGGCCCAAGCTCCATATCAAGCCAACGAAGGCATGATTTAATATCGATGTGGTGTGCAGTCCGATCTCATAACTGTCTCAATAACAGGCTCTCGGCCTCACTCAGTCATTACTCTTCAGTCTCACTCACATGCATCACAAATGCCTCCATCATCCCGACACAATGATAAGTAGGCATATAATTAACAATATTGAGACTGAGATATGAAGTGGTATGCTATAACAGGACTGAGTATATGGAATCAAATAATCACAAAATGAGACAGTAATATACGACCACTCGGGTCTCAGCATTTTCGGCGTGAAGCCTAGCATTTATACTTAACATGATTTCTAACAGGTTCACAATTATCACATTAACAGAAGCACATATATCATCAGGGAATAATCACTAAGCGGTACCATGGGATAAGCTAGGCCACAAATACTCCGTGCACGCCCGCACGCCCGTCACTTGGCATGTGCGTCACCTCAACAATAGTCATAAATCATTTAGCTCGGGGTTTCGAACCCTCAGAACCAAGTTTGGAAATGTTACTTACCTCAAAACCGGATAAAATACTATTCCGCAGTGCCTTTGCCTCTAAATTCGGCCTCTGAGTGCTCCAAATCTACCAAGTTCAGATTCTTATCATCAAATTATGCTTAAGGAATGAATTCCAATTGAAAAGTACCCATTTATCTCAAAACCTGAAATTAGCCAAAACCCGACCCTCGGGCTCGCGTCTCGGAACTCGACAAATTTTATACCAAAATGTTCTTCATTATCTCATGGCACAACTTCAGATTTCCGAGGACATGGCTCTTGATAGGAACATGCAGATGTCGAGCATTAGGGTGGTAGACTAGGGGGTAGTACAGAGTTATTCTCTTTTTATACCAGGTAATCTGATAGAGTTTTGTTTAGGTTTGTTAGTGGTCTATGTTGTGTTCACATTATTATTTTGTATAGTTTTGTGTTATTATCCTTTCACTTATTCGTTGTTGTTATTTTCTTTCTGGCACATTTTACTATTACATGCCTTTTCTTTTGTTTCTTTTCTGATATTATTGTCTCTCTTGTCGAGCCGAGAGTCTCAGGAAACAGCCTTTCTACCCTTTTCGGGGTAGGGGTAAGGTCTGCGTACACTCAACTCTCCCCAGACCCCACTAGTGGGATTTTACTGGATATGTTATTGTTATTGTTGTTGTTGATCCCTTGTTACCATAGATATTTATTCTTTGCATGGAAATTCTCTCTACCCAAATATCTCACTATGTACACATTAAAATTTGGACTCCAATTAGGATGAGAAAAAATAAATACTCATTATCCCATTTATTCTATGCGGGCGAAATTACTATAATGTGTAACAATGACAAAAATTCTGCAACCACTATTCTTTCCTGCCTTAATAATTTCTGCTCTCTATCGGGGCAGAAAATTAATAACACTAAATCAAAAATTATAATTTTCGAAAATTGTCCCATAACCACTTCCAAATCTCTAGT
Organism: Nicotiana paniculata; assembly: GCA_005239505.1. Taxonomy (NCBI): domain Eukaryota; kingdom Viridiplantae; phylum Streptophyta; class Magnoliopsida; order Solanales; family Solanaceae; genus Nicotiana; species Nicotiana paniculata. Next base: position 134,973 of record ML308382.1, read on the forward strand.
TAAACTCTTTGGCATTAAAATCAGCAAAAGTTTTCTATCAATTTATTCTAGATAACATAACTAGGAGGTTAGCCTAATGGAAATCACATTTCCTCAATATAGCGGGCAGAACTACACTAGCAAACTCCACTTTAAATAGTATGCCCAATCATATTATGCAATAAAACTTTCTACCCATAAAAATTCTCAAGCATATAGATAAGTTCTAAAGAAACTTTATCCGGGGAGTAACCAATACCAAAAAAATATTCTATCTCATCAATTGAAAAATCATTACTGGTAAGAAAACATATGGGGGCCTTGGCATTCATGCTGCCAGGGATAAAAATCTTGTAAATCTGGCAAACCTTTCTTGGAGACTAATTCATAACACTCATACCCCCTGGGTCACAATCCTCTCCTCCATATACGGTTCTACTACAAATCTTAAAAATTCCTCCTTCATTTGAAAAAGTATAGTGAAGGTTTGAGAAATTTATATCAAGGGAATCATTTGGATCCCCAACATTCACTTAACCTGAAATATGGCAATCAAATTGGATTCCAAATCTCCAAACCTTAGACTAGCCATTGAAGGCCCTATCACAAATTCAGTCAACAACCTCACTATTAGAGACATTTAGGTTAATAACAAATGAGACCTCGAAATATCACTTTTGAACTACCACAACCTCTAAGCAATTGTATTTTATCTATTTATCATAGGTTTTGTAATAAAGACACTTTGATATGGGCTCTAATGGGCGATGAGAAATTTATGTCTAAAAGTTGCTACAAATAGTTAGCCTAAGGGATCCTAATAATATTGATTTTAACTGGATTTGGGATGCTCAAATAAAATAAAGTTTTTCTTATGAAAATGCCTCCATAATAAATTTTCCACGCGCTCATTTGTCCGGTTTATAAAATCGATAAAGAATCAATTGAGCACATCTTTATTGAATGTAAAGTTGTTCATGAAATATGGGAATTATGTGGTTATATGGCACCCCCCCCCCCCCTAATCAACACAACACTCCTGAATGGCTCCTAATATAAGAGACCTTAATACTCCCAACCTATACACTTATATTTCTTGGATAAAATTATTTCCCTTTGTCTTTTGGAACATTTGGATCAACCGTAACAAAAACAACATTGAGAACACATTCTTCAAATTTTTCCTTAAAAGTTCTATTATGTTAGAGGTCGATTATAAGCTTTTAACACAAAGGGAACATTCTATTGTTCAGATACATGCAATCAATGTTGCATGACATAAACCTCACAAATATTTTTTAAGCTCAATATTGATGGTGCTTTCTAAGAAAGAGACAATTTAGCAGGGTTGGAAGGAACCTTTAGAGATAGCAATGGCCACTGGATAATGGGTTTTCAATATCGATGTCTATTCTCGTGACCCCTCCAGTCAGAACTAGAAGCACTCAAAGAAGTTCTCAACATAGCTATGATCAAAGGGTTTACTCCACTGGTCATAGAAACAGATTCAACTGAGGTAATCAAAGTTTTACATCAAGGATGTGAATCTCAATACATGAGTGTCTATTTTTGCAGGTGGTAAATGCACCAGCTAAAGTAGCCAAACTTCAGAGACGGAAATCAAGTAGCCCATAGACTGGCAAAAGAAGCTCTCAACAATCCAAAGGAATATCTATTACTGGATAGGCCATCTTATATATATATATATATATATATCCTTGCTTGTCAAGAAAAAAAGAATATGTAATTGTAATATACATTTCATACCATCTCATAGATTGAAAATAAAGTAACACATGATCTTCTTCATGTAACCGTAAAATATGCCAACTAATAATATTTATGAAAATAAGTTTCACAAAAATCACAAGGAATAAATATATAAAGATTATAGATTATAAGTATTGAAGTTGTAAGAGAGTAAAACCTGATTTTGTTATTATTTTCTTTTTGAATTCACTGTGGTTTGATGTTGTGTCTGACCATCTTTACAGTGGAAGTCGTTTGATCTCATAAAAAAAATATTTCACACTTTTTTGTTCTTCAGATTTTCACGAAATTTTAACCAAGAATCCAAGGTTTTGCATGGCGTTTCACTACACACTTAAAGTTTCAAAAACAAAAAAGGGGAGCCGTTTTGAATTTAAGTTGCTTTCAGGAAAAAGAGGCAAGAAGATTCGGATATTCTTTTCCTTAAACTCTTAGAAAATTCCAAATCCTTAATTTTCAACGTTGGCTTAAGGCAATATTCTTCAGACATGTGATTCTAAAAAACATCAAAGTCTTATTATTTGATGTATGTGTGATTGATTTTTCTAGTGAATGAATAAGTTATTTACTAATCAATGAAACGAAACAGTGGCTTCAAAAAATATGTGTCTCTTGGTAGTTAGTTTCTCTTAAATTAAAAAAAATACTTAGGTTAATTAAAAAGGCATTTAAGTAATTTAACTTTTAAGGGTCAACAACTTTGTAACTTTAATACGCTCGGTTAATTGTCAGTATCTTTTTAAAACAAAGTAGATTAGCCAACGTAAATAGTTATTGGCTTTGACTAATTTTCATAAATAAATGCTAATCGACAGACACATTATATCATAGTAAGTATTACTTGAGTTGATAAAATCATGAATCAAAAAAATAGTATTGAAAAAGTCCATAGAAACTTATCTGCTAAGAGCATATCACAGATAGATGTGAACCAAAATCATGAACTTTTTTCTTTTTTAATAATTGCATTTCTAGAATTTTGGCTTTAAGGTTATTTTCTTATTTGTAATTTCAATTGAATTTCCGCCAAAAGCATTTTGCCTTTAGATTAAGATTATGAAGGGTCATCACTTTTACTACTGTGAAAGATCACATCCCTTCAAATAAACTTGGTGTTTATTTAAAATTTTGGTAAAAATAAAGTATTTAAATTACTTAGAAGGGCATTTCGATAATTCAATTTTTTAGTTAAGGACTTCCCACTTTTATAATAATATAGATATAGATATTGATTAACTAGTGTAACGTATAGTACTTTTTCTGTAATTTTTAAATATGTAATATTTTTTTTTAAAGTTAATAATTCCAAGACTGAATTTATGCCAAAGAAGCCAATTTGAGCATTGTAGCACCATATTTCTTACTAGTTAAAACAAAACACTACAAATGATACTTTACAAGGTTGATTGAAGTTGTGTAGTCACCACCTGGTGTTTAAGGTACACTAGGACACCAAAAACAATATTATGATAAGCACGGAGTATGATCCGCAAAAACTTATGAGATTTTAAGTAAGGGTTCAAATTATTCTAAGGGAAAGGGGTTAGGTAATCCTTAAAATCCACTACGTTGTGATTCTAATTTGGAACCAATTATATTACACGAGGGATTGTGCAAAACTAATTAGCTATTATTTACAAAGATTTATTAAAAAAAATTGAACAAGAGAACGATTGATTATGTAGGATAAATAAATAAAAAATAATTATACATGTGTGTGGTAAAGCACATGTAAAAAAGTAAATATTTATGTGTGAAAGAATCATATAATAAAAATACATCAACAATCGGGAACGTCCGAGAGGAGCACAAATTTTATTAGAAATAGAAGGAAGATTAAGCATGAAACTCATCAATTCAGACGCAAACAAGAAGTACAACATATAAAGATCCAACTAGGTGTTTGTTTTATTGTAGTTTTGCATCGTTTGTTGTAACCGAACTAAGCTTTGACCTAATTTTCCTTGGTGAGATACGCAGGCAATATATGTCGGATCCGATCTCACTATAATAGGAAATCTAAAAATGTTATCTCTATGTAATTAGAATTACTTTGCGACCTGATTTTCTTGGTGGTATACGTTGGCAACCACACCGGGTTCCGCCCCTTTATTAAATTTTCATTTTTGTTTTCTGAACTACGTTCCAACCTTATTAATTTCTGGGATACGCAGACAACCAGAGTCAGATTCTGTCAGATTATCTTTTACTTTTTTTTTTCTTCGAATTATGTTCTGACTTGATTCAATTTTATGATACATAGGCCGTTGTCGTTACTGTGTTAAAACAGAAATCAGAAAACTATTAGAAGAAACAGAAAATCTGTAAACGATTAGAAATATTTCGAGTCCACAATTTCCTTGTGCCTCCTTAAGGAATTTTAACCCCCTCACAAGTTGCCAAGGTAATAGATTAAATCCTCCCAGGATGAAACGGAATAAACCTTCCTGCAACAGTGGCAATACAAACTGCAGGATACCAACGAACTCAAAGAACGGAGCAAAATCACACTTACGAATTTGAGAGAGAGACTACGAAGTAGAATGCAGTAGTTTTCAGAAGGAAATTCTAGATTTTCAGTAAGTGAAAAGGAAGTCATGCCTCGGAATTTATAGGCAGTGTGATGTCTGTTCAGGAAGAGGTGTCTTTTCAGAAGGGAAAGACAGCGTTCAACGTTTTGGATTATACATTCCAGTTAATTCCATTAATGAACTGATTGACACTTAATTAATTCTTAAATAATTAATTAAATAACTTTTGTCCAAAAATAATCTTATCGATCGATCATTTTCCAAATCCAAATCCAAATCCAAAATCCAAAGCCAAAGCCGAAGCCGAGCGACGACGACGGCGACGATGCGAGGGTTCATTCTCTTCAACTCCTTTTAAGAGCTCTAAGAAGTGATCCTATATTTATACACACAAGTGTAGTTGTCTTTCACCAATGTGTTGCAAAGTTCATGATAAAGCTCACTTGATTCAAATTTTCATTTCCCTCCATTTTATTTCCCACTATTTTCCAATTCACATTCCTTGTCTTTAAGGCCCAATGGCTTTAAAGTCCAACAATCCCCTACATGAATGGGAATGACTGTAACAAGAATGATCATAGATGAAAGCTGTGTGATTTGCAAGTAAGGATTAATTGCATCTGGATAAGTAGGTTTCCCTTTGAACTTTCCGTAGTGAACATATGTCGGATATACTCGGTCAATCGGTAGATTTGATATCCTTGAACCGTCGAACTTTAGTGTATACCTAGACAACCATATGTCACACAACCAACCCTTAACCGTCTTTCGTTTCTCATTGTTGTGTTCGTTTCAGCCATGAACACCGCCTGGTTTCATAAGCGCGTAGAGAATTAGCCTTACAGAATTCTCATTGAAGCGGCTTCCACTTCACACTTACATAGGTGATTCCTAAACGTGTAATCCTTTAGATTGACACCACATCAAACTTAGGTAGTCATTAAATATCGTGTAAAGTTCTATCCTTGTTACTGAACATTGTCTTCATCACGAGAAGGGACCAAAGATTTTACTTTGACAATGTTGAACCGGTCAATCACAACTTTGTTTGAGCTCCTTGAANAGAGTAGTTATCTAACGGTTTTATGTCTTCGTCGTATATGACGAGACTTTTCGTTATACATAATACTTGCTTCCCGTCCTATTGCAGCCTCACTATCACAATGTATGCATATAGGAGCCAAAGGTTTTGGCCAAAATGGAATGTCTTCTAAGAAATTTCGAAGCCATTCAGCTTCTTTGCCGGCCTTATCCAAAGCTATAAACTCTGATTCCATTGTAGAACGAGCGACGCACGTCTGTTTTGAAGACTTCCAAGATACTGCTCCTCCGTCAATAGTAAAAACATATCCACTTGTAACTTTGTTTCTGTTGAGCCGGTTATCCAATTTGCATCACTATATCCTTCGATAACCGCAGGATAATTATTGTAGTGCAAGGCGTAGTCTTGGGTATATTCCAAATATCCCAGAACTCGTTTCATTGCCAATCAGTGATGTTTGTTGGGATTACTTGTGAATCGACTAAGTTTACTTATTTCAAAAGCTATATCAGGATGTGTACAGTTCATGATATACATTAAGCTTCTCAACACACGAGCATAATCCAATTGAGACGTGCTTTCACCTTTATTCTTTACAAGATAATGGTTTAAGTCAATTGGAGTTCTTGCACTTCTAAATTCCAAGTGTTTGAATTTTTCAAGTACCATTTTCACGTAATGTGATTGAGACAAAGCCAGACCCTGAGGAGTCCTCTGGATTTTAATTCCTAGAATTACATTGGCAACTCCTAAGTCTTTCATATCAAACTTACTAGCAAGCATACGCTTAGTAGCTTGAATGTCGGCAATGTCTTTGCTCATTATTAGCATATCATCAACATATAAGGAAACAATGACTATATGATTTGGAACGTTCTTAATGTAACCACATTTATCACATTCATTAATCTTAAAGCCATTTGACAACATTGTTTGGTCGAATTTCGTATGCCATTGCTTGGGTGCTTGTTTCAGTCCGTAAAGGGACTTAACAAGTCGGCACACCTTCTTTTATTTTCCCGGAACCACAAATCCTTCAGGTTGGTTCATGTAAATTTCTTCCTCCAGATCACCATATAAGAAGGCTGTTTTTACATCCATTTGATGGATTTGAAGACCATACAAGGCGGCTAACGCTATTAGCATCCGAATGGATGTAATTCTTGTTACCGGCGAGTATGTGTCAAAATAGTCAAGACCTTCTCGCTGTCTAAATCCTTTGACAACAAGTCTTGCCTTGTATTTGTCAATAGTACCATCGTCTTTCATTTTCTTCTTGAAAATCCATTTAGAACCCAAAGTTTTGTTACCTGGAGGAAGATCAACCAATTCCCAAGTGTGGTTGCTCAATATGGATTCTATTTCACTATTGACAGCCTCTTTCCAATATTGTGCTTCTGAGGAAGACATTGCTTCCTTGAAGGTTCGAGGCTCATTTTCTAGCAGAAAAGTCAGAAAATCTGGACCGAATGAAGTAGATGTCCTTTGACGTTTACTTCTTCTCGGATTTTCCTCATTAGGCATACCATCTGTTGTTTCCTCCCGATGTCGTTTTGACTTTTGGTAGGAAAATTCACTTTCCTTTTTATACGGATAAATAGTTTCAAAGAATTCAGCATTATCTGATTTTATTACCGTATTAACGTGGATCTCAGGATTTTCTGATTTATGAACCAGAAAACGATATGCCTTGCTATTGGTTACATATCCAATAAATACACAATCAACTGTTTTTTATCCTATCTTCACCTTTTAGGCTTAGGAACCTGTACTTTAGCTAAACACCCCCACACTTTGAAATATTTCAAGTTGGGTTTCCTTCCTTTCCACCTTTCGTATGGGGTGGACTGTGTTTTACTGTAGGGTACACGGTTGATTATTCATTTTGCTGTAAGTATAACTCCCCCCCAAAAGTTCTGTGGTAAACTAGAACTTATCAACAAGTCATTCATCATCTCCTTTAATGTTCGATTCTTTCTTTCCGCAATTCCATTAGATTTAGGAGAGTACGGGGCAGTTGTTTGGTGAATAATGACATTTTCCAAACATATTTGTTCAAAAGTAGATTCATATTCGCCACCCCTATCACTTCTTATCATTTTGATCTTTTTGTTAAGTTGTGTTTCAACTTTATTCTTGTATTGCTTGAATGCATCAATTTCTTCATCTTTACTACCAAGTAGGTAAACATAGCAATATTCAATAAAAGTGATGAAGTACTTTTTCCTATTGCGAGATGGTGTTGACTTCATGTCGCAAATATCTGTGTGAACTAAATCTAAAGGACTTGAATTCCTTTCAACAGACTTATACGGATGCTTATCATACTTTGATTCTACACAGATTTGACATTTTGAGTTAATGCAATCAAATTTTGGCAATACTTCCAAATTAATCATTTTCCGTAATGTTTTGAAGTTGACGTGGCCTAAGCGTGCATGCCATAAAGTGTTTGACTCAACTAAGTAAGAAGAAGCTTCAACTTTATTGATAGGAATAGCTATTACATTTAGCTTAAAAAGGCCCTCATTCAGGTAACATTTGCCTACATACAGATCATTCTTACTTAAAACAACACTATTGAAAACAAACACATACTTAAATTCATTTTTGATATGAAGTGTTGTAGACACTAAATTCTTGCGAATTTCTGGAACATGGAGAACTTGATTTAAAGTCACAATTTTTTCAGATGTCATCTTCAATGCAATCTTTCCAACTCCCTCAATTTTGGCCGTAGATGAATTTCCCATGAAAAGAGTTTGGTCGGGTCCTGTGGGAGCATAAGAAGAAAATAGTTCCTTGTTTGCACAAATATGGCGGGTAGCTCCAGAATCAATCCACCACTCTCTCAGATTCCTACCAAGTTGCATTCAGACAACATGGCACACAATTCCTCCACTTCTACCACATTTGCTTGATTCTTCTTCTTTTGTGACTCTTTCTTTGGAGCACGACAATCTATGGCCTTATGCCCGGTCTTTCCACAGTTGTGACAACTACCTTTGAACTTTTTCTTGTTCGGTTAATTCTTTGGTCCAGATGCCTTCTTTCTTTTCTTTTTATTTCCCGGTGCTTCCTCAACAATG